>JAYESA010000007.1:38170364-38335364 GCA_036927795.1 Iris macrosiphon
CTTCTTCGCTTGGCTTTGCTGGGCCTCTTGATAAACCTGCTGTTGGGCTTACATCATTGCGTAGAACATTTGAAACATCTGCTGTCCGTCCATAAGCTGTCCTGGTGGAAAGATAGGCATCGGGGGAGTAAACCACGGCGGTGGTGGAATGTCGTCTCGCTGTAATCTTGAGGCGTGCTGATCTGCTTGATTGCTTTGGTGAGTGGAGGGATCTTCACTTAATGGCGTTACTCCATCTTCGTAGGTGACAATTACAACTTGTGGTGTTCCTGCGGGAGTCTCGTCGCTTGCTTGTGGTTCTATTTCTCTGCGTCCAAAATAAACTATAAAAGGCGCACAGGGGAATCAAGGCAGGATGTAAGTCAATAATTTATTTGAAGTCGATATAGAGGTCAAGAACGAATCAATCAAGTGGATGAGATCCTATAACTTATCCTATCCTTATCATAGGCTTGCTCGGTCCCTTAGTTGAAACTGAAGCAACATAGTCGTAGACCATAGTCGACGACCATAGTCGAGACCTTAGTCGTAGACCTTAATCGTAGACCTTAATGGGCCACCACAAAAACCATGTCATGCCCCAAACCCAAAATACCGAGGGACTAGCCACGTGGCAATGACCAGCAGCATACTCCAATGGGCAAACCCAATTTAATGGACCCATTAGAGTGTACTTAAGCTGTAAAACAATCTAATGGTCTACGATACAAGTCACAGTCTTATTCTAATCTCATCCACAGAAGATAATCACAGTTTAAATATCAGAATAATCAAGATGAAATATAAATCAACAAGTCTTAATAAAATATCTCGTGGACAACCCGATAATGAGTTTAATACAAAAATCCACGAGACATGAAATAAAGTATCAAGAACAGAAATGACTGAGTATATAAAGCAAATACTTAGGAGAAATCTTCTGGCATCACCTCATCCTCTGGAATTGGTACTGCTCCAATGTCTGCTCCTGTCCCGTATACCTCGGTGTAGATCTCCTCTGCTAAACCTGGAGACATAATCCAGATCCAGGTCCTCAGGGGACATAGCAAGGTACAAAAATAACTCAAGCCAAATAAATGCAGTATATAAAATGTATCAATAGAGCAAAATATGTGATATGCAAATGAGAGCATCACTAGAACTCAGGCTGAGACCACTACAAGCTCTGTATCGAGGAGCCGGTAGCAGTGATATCATGTAGTGGGCCTAGCTCTGTAGTGGCTACGACATCGTAATAATATATATATATATATATATATATATATATATATATATATATATATATATAATCAGCATATAGCCTGTGTGTCTCTCGCCACCCAATGTAATCACACGTCTCATGTCCACGATGTCTCATGTCCATAATACGCGAGATCATGACCTCTAACTAATGCAGCGAGTTATAATGATAGCTATGCATATGTAATATCTATGTCACGAATCCTGTAACCTATACAGAATCACCATGAATAACTCAGAATTTTTTTTGTCTCATGAATAGTGTCAAGTTTTCTATGGTATGACGTACTTGATAAAGCAAGCACAAAATATAGGATCGTAATATCAACTCTCTAAGTGACGTTTACACGACTCCGCGTACGGCGTCGACACCCGAATATTATTCGAACGTTAAGCAACGTCTCACGGTCCTAGGTTGAGCAAATAAATCATAAAAAAAATCAAGAGAATAATATGAGAGCAAGTACTACAAGTTTGGCAAGGTACACTTGCCTGGGGTTTGAACTCCTCCATTTGCTCCGGTAACAGTGAGATCTTCAGGTACTCCTCCGGATGCTGAAATAAATATTACCATCACTCTCAGAAGATATAAAATAGCTAGGATTGCCTATCCGTAAGTCTAATTTGGACACAGGGGCAGAATTGACAGTTTTTGGTCAAATCGGGATCCACATGTGGCCAACTTCGTACCGAAAAACGTGCCAGAGATAAAGTTTTCCCAATTCGTCAAACTTAGTATCTACAAGTCCCGAACGATGATACAAACTCAACGAAATATCCAGAACTGGATTCCGATGAGCCGGTCACAAAATCGCCCGTCAAGTGGAGCCGTGGGGCCCACGATACGGGGTTTCGTTAACGTTCTCAGAATCAAACCAAAATTGGGTCACTGGACCAGTATAACGCTACGAGTCCGATGGCACAAGTTTCGTTGTGAAATGACAAGCACACATAAAGTTACAACGAGTTTCAGAATATGCCCGATATGGGATAATTTTGACGGATACATGTTGATTTCGGTGTGCACGCACATCCAAATCAACTTCCATGAAATCCCACACGTCCGCATTGACGATACGCTCTTTTTGATATAATTCGCACACGACGAAGTTGTCTCGTTTAGCGGGACGCACACAGTTTCGGGAAAAATTCTGGTTTTGAAAACCAATATTTTGGTCAACTTCACTCGCGAATAAAACATAACATACAACACCATAAAATAAACTAATTACAGGGTTTAAAACTCGGTTATATTATCTAATTTAATGTTCAAGTGAATTTTAGAATTATTAAATAGGTTGTACGTTAAACGGCCGTGAACTTGTGAGTTCGGGACCGTTTTTGAAGTCCAAAATTTGGGATATTTTTTTTTTCTGTTTTTGCGTCGCGGTTTGCGTTCGAAACAGGACACAATATCCCAATCTAATTGTATGGGGTTCGAGAGACTTACACAGCGAACGTGTCGCAACAGACCGTTCAAAAATTGACACGACGATGAGAGAGAAAGACTCACCAGAATAAGGGATCGGTATCGACTAAACTTTGCTTACACGGGGCGGCGCGGCGGTGCTCGGCCGGTTGGCGACGGTGCTGTGGCTGCTGGTGGTTGGTTGCTGGCGGTGGCGGAGAGGTCGCCGGAATCGTCGAGTACGCCGTGGGGAGCTCGGGGTCGCGGCGGAGGGTCATCGTCGGAGGGGAGAAGCGACGGAGGCGACGTCGGGTGAAGTGGCGGTGAGGGGTGGCTCGGGTTTTTTATAGGGTGGCCGACGGCCGGTATGGGGAGGTGAAGGGGTAGGGATGGCTGCCGGTGGGGAAGACGGACTGTCGGGCGGCAGGGAGCGGCTGGGAGGCGAGCAACGGAGGTGAACAGTCGGGGAGGCGAAGGGGCGACGGTCGGAGTCGGGGGATTTAATTTCTCTACAGTTACTGTAGATTGGGGTTATCGGGTCGGGTTTGGGTACGGGTTATCGGGTTGGGTCCAGATCCGACCAGCTAGGGTTTAGGTTGGGTTGATTTATTTTATGCTTGGTTCGGTTCGGTTCAGGATAGTTTAAACCGGTTTATTCTGGTTTATTTAAAATCTATGTTTTTAGCTATTTAAAAATAGTTTTTGGGCCCAATAAATTTCAGAAAAATTACACTATGTCCATTTATTTATTTTACACTCAAAAATATAATTTTTATAATATTTAATATTTAATTTAATACTCAAAAATATTTATCCTTTGAGGAACATTTATTTTAATTATTTAGAAATTATAGAAAATCCCAAAAATTTCAAATTTTAATTTCTGAAAAAAATTGGGGTGTTTACAGTATGTGCTATTCCAAGAATGGTGGGTGTAGAGGTTAGACAAGGATACCCTTAGTGTATCTGGTATTAAGTAAGTGTCAGCCAGGGTGTACCGATACCAAGTTCTAAAATTAAGGTAAGTAATGCTAGTGTTAGTTAGGTAATACTAAGTAAATATTAAGGCATTATGAGTATTTATTGGTAGGTATTGAGTATTAGTTAGGTATTGTGATATATATATATATATATATATATATATATATATATATATATATATATATATATATATATATAGTATCCATATATTATAAGGTATTGACTAGGAATACTTAGAGATGACCTAGTATGACCTAGAAATGACTTAGAGACCTAGTTTCAAGTTAGCATAGCATGTTTATGATTCCAAAACACTGTTTTGACTTGATATTTCATATTTAGGTCCTTGAGGCACCGATACAGATACTGTTTGATATTCCACATCGGATTCCAAACGAGTACATTCTCTGATAGTTTATATTATTTGATAATTACTATAGTACAAGTATTTAGAAATGTATTACTTGATTCATGACACATTGGTACACAGACTAGTATACACATGGATCTCCAGTCATGAAATATTATTCTTATTTTTTGTTCTTCGTGTTCTCATATGGTTATTAGACAATGTTTAATATTAGACAATATTCAAAGTTCAATGTTCACTATTTAATGTTTAACAACGTCTTGAGTATCTTGCATCATAACCTGTCATGGTTGGATCCATTGTACTAGTCGGAAAAATGGGAAGTATTAGCTAGATATGTGATCAAAGCCTAGACAATGCTCAATGTTTAAGTTAGACAATATTTACCCAACGTTTAAGTAGACAATGTTCAACCCAAGCCGATCACATATCTAACTAGTATTTCAAACACTTAGTATACTTATTGTTCTTCACCATATTCTATTACATTGTCTTTATTCTATTTCATCGTGATCAGTGTATACCATATTGCTCTTGTTTATCTGTTTCTTCTACCATAATATGATATTATTCATTGTTTCTCGTCTTGTATTAAATTCTCTATTTCTATTTATTGTCATTATCAATTAATTGAAACTGCTATTGGGTTGTACTTCGCTACAATCCTGACTGTATATATTTTTCATATGATTGGTTAGAGGAGATGTATCCCACCTTTTACGGACCACAAGATGGTGAGCCGACTTAGAATTAGTACCAGTTACTGAGGTGACTTAGATTTTTATTAGTATATTGTATATATTTTAGTTTTAAACATTGGCATGTACATATTATTTGAGATTGTGGTACTGTAGCTAGACTAATAGTCTTGGATGTATTGTATTATGACTTTTGTGACTCTTTCTTCTATTCCATATCGTGCCTTTATCTTTCTTTAGCTTTTATTGTGATTGAGTATCGATTATAATTGAACCATTATTTTGCCCACCAACTGGAGTTGAGATATTATTGGCAGGTACCCTTATATATTGTGTGGGATGTTTAGATATTATTGTTGACCTAGACAGCATTCTACCGTCGATGCTGCGGTGTAGGCTAGACGTACCCACGTACGTGTGCCCCTACACCGGGTGCGGGTCGTGACACGTTTTTGTGGTGGCCCATGCAGGTCGGCTTCGCAATTAGTGCGATGTCGTGGTAGTGCAACAAACTTAGTTGTACTACTGCGAGCCTACAATATGATATGATATGGTATATGATACTAGGATGGGAGAGCGAATACTCAATCACAACTAGAAAATATTTCTAACCTATTGATTCTTGCTATATTTATCATTCTGATTATTGCTTTCCTTGAAAATTACTGTCATTCTTTGACGATATCGTATATTGCGCAATATTGATCCTTTTGTTTGAATCTGATCAGGATGCCGCTGAAGACCCGATCGCAGCGCTCTGGTGCAGTCTCAACGAGGTTGGTTACTTCTCCACCTCCGAGGCGAGTAGCAGCAGCCATTGCTCCATTATCTCCAGTTCAGAGGGCCGTCTCACCGGTCCAGGTGGGCGTAACCGCAACAACTTTCGGGGGTGCTCCACCTCCAGTTCAGAGGACAGTACCTGCAATTTCGGAGGAGCTTCCACCACCCCCACTACCAGTTGATCCTGCATAGATATTTGCACTCTTCCAGCAGATGATGGAGGCCCAGAGGGCCCAGGTGGAGGCTCAGCACCGCCAGTCGGACGTGATGAGGCAATAAATAGAGAACGCCCATCAGTTAGCGCTAGTAGCCGTGGAGAGAGTAGCGCTTACTTAACCACATATGGTTCTACCCCAGGCCGATCCGCAGCCGAGGCCGGGCACTATTGTGGATTTCAAAAGGATGAGACCCAAGGACTTCAAGGACACCGAGAAAATCTTGTACGCAGGCGACTGGATAGAGGACATCGAGAGGAACTTGCAATTGTAATCTATTTATTATATTGAACAAATTCAGCTTTTCATTTTCATGGAAATATGTTTTGGCTGTTAGTAGTAACCTTGCACAAACCAAGGAAGTCACCATAAAATAATGTCACTTCTGTTAGTATCCCCTTGCTTAGGAAGTTTGCAGGCTATAAATTCTCTTCTAATTTGACTTCTACGCATGTTGATGCTATAATCTGTTTGTTGTTTGTCAAGGCAGATACTTTAAGGAAGAAGGGATCTCCTTGGATTAAATTGGGAACAGAAATTTTACATTCCTGCTGAAGTGAGTTCCACTGTTGATATTTTTAATTTATGCTTGCAGAGGAATTCTGTATTGCAATAATCTATAACTGCTTCTGCTTTAAGCGGACAGTCCGACAATTAGACATCCACATGAATTAGCTTACCAACTTTTCGAAGAATACTGTAAGAATCAGTATTGAACATCCCTCTATTATTACTAACCTATGTCGGGACGGATATGGATACAAATACATACACGATACTTGTATCTTCGTATCGGTAAAAGCAGATAGCTTTGTTGCTAGAATAGGGACACCATTTTGCCGTGTCCGTGTAATACAAGTGCTTTGTCCTGGTGTGTGGTTAACTTGGTGCAGGTCTATTTCAAACGAGAGAAAATGATGTCGTATACATATTTGTGCGGATAGTAACTCTTTCTACATCTGCTACTTTTGGTGTACGAATGATTCGTCTCCTTGATGGAAAATAATAATAATAATAATAATAATAATAATAATAATAATAATAACAGGGTAGCAATTTCTGTTCTTAGTTCATTATTTCATCCTTGATGCCATATATGATTTCTCCTTTTATCGTGTAACAGTGAGCATCCTTATACTGATGGGTTCAAGTTCTTATCTCAAAAAAGAATAATTAAACGTACTTATGGTTACTCAAAATATATTGTTTAGACTTTTCGTACCAATGTTTGTTGTTCTTGATGCAGTTTAAAGAAGCAAAAGTCTTAAATTGTTCATGGGTCACATAAGAACAATACTCTTATGCATTCTGAGCGCTCTTGTAGGCCTTTGCTCCTTGACTGAGAGAGAGAGGGCAAAAGGATTTTAAGAATTGTCGTTATAAGATGAAATAATAAAATTTTTTTAGAAGAAAATACTTCTTCTTCTCCTTCTCCTCAGTTTCAAGATCAAGATGATCTGCTTTCTTCAGGTAAACATCTGACCATAAACAAAAAATAATAAATAAAAATAACAAAATAACAAAAAAAAATTAATTGAAAAAAAACCCACCCGCCCTTCTCCCTTTTCCAGTTCCCCTGCGGGTCCTGCAGTGACAACGAGCTCATCTTGTGCGGATGGACGCGCAAGGAAAATGGCCTCGAGAATGGAGTTTTCGTCCAAATCTTTGAAAAGAAATAAAAATTAACAGTATTAGAAAATACAAGGAAAACGAAAAACGAAAAAACAAAAGAGGTTTAGAAAGGATAATCATCCACCGTTAATTCCCAGTACGGAGCTAAGGTCTCCTCCCCCTGTGTCCATCGCCATCGTGTCGGCCTCTTCGTCCACATCTAATAAAAGCAGAAAATAGGTTTAGTCTTAAAAAGAATAATGCAAGAAGGAGCTAAGTTCTCCGTCCGTGTCCATCGTGTCGAGCATTAGAAACATAATGCATACCATTAATGACAATCACTGAGCTATGGTCTTCCCACGGTCTATCGCCATGTCTCCCACTGTCGGCATCGCCATCGCCATCGCCATCGCCATCGCCATGGTCACGATTGCGAACCTGTGAGAGAGAGAGAGAGAGAGAGAGAGAGAGAGTGGGGGAAGAGTTTCTTGGATGAAAAGAAAAAAGAAAATAGGGGACGGCGCTATGTATATAGTCACGTGAGGAGGTGAAGGAGCTAAGTTCTCCACCCGTGTCCATCGTGTCGGCATCTTCGAAACAAATTAAACGTAACACCATAACACCATGAAAAAAGAAATTAAGAGAGAAGATGAAAAAAGTGCATTAGAAACATAATGCATACAATTAATGACAAGCACTGAGCTATGGTCTTCCCCCGGGTCCATCGCCATGTCTCCCACTGTCGGCATCGCCATCGCCATGGTCGCGATTGCGAACCTGAGAGAGAGAGAGAGAGAGAGTGAGTGAGAGTGGGGGAAGAGTTTCTTGGATGAAAAGAAAAAAGAAAAAAGGGGACGGCGCTATGTATATAGTCACGTGAGGAGGTGAAGGAGCTAAGTTCTCCACCCGTGTCCATCGTGTCGGCATCTTCGAAACAAATTAAACGTAACACCATAACACCATGAAAAAAGAAATTAAGAGAGAAGATGAAAAAAGTGCATTAGAAACATAATGCATACCATTAATGACAAGCACTGAGCTATGGTCTTCCCCCGGGTCCATCGCCATGTCTCCCACTGTCGGCATCGCCATCGCCATGGTCGCGATTGCGAACCTGAGAGAGAGAGAGAGAGAGAGAGAGAGAGAGTGAGTGAGAGTGGGGGAAGAGTTTCTTGGATGAAAAGAAAAAAGAAAATAAGGGACGGCGCTATGTATATAGTCACGTGAGGAGGTGAAGGAGCTAAGTTCTCCACCCGTGTCCATCGTGTCGGCATCTTCGAAACAAATTAAACGTAACACCATAACACCATGAGAAAAGAAATTAAGAGAGAAGATGAAAAAGAGAGCATTAGAAACATAATGCATACCATTAATGACAAGCACTGAGCTATGGTCTTCCCCCGGGTCCATCGCCATGTCTCCTACTGTCGGCATTGCCATCGCCATGGTCGCGATTGCGAACCTGAGAGAGAGAGAGAGAGAGAGAGAGAGAGAGAGTGGGGGAAGAGTTTCTTGGATGAAAAGAAAAAAGAAAATAGGGGACGACGCTATGTATGTAGTCACGTGAGGAGGTGAAGGAGCTAAGTTCTCCACCCGTGTCCATCGTGTCGGCATCTTCGAAACAAATTAAACGTAACACCATAACACCATGAGAAAAGAAATTAAGAGAGAAGATGAAAAAAGAGCATTAGAAACATAATGCATACCATTAATGACAAGCACTGAGCTATGGTCTTCCCCCGGGTCCATCGCCATGTCTCCCACTATCGGCATCGCCATCGCCATGGTCGCGATTGCGAACCTGAGAGAGAGAGAGAGAGAGAGAGAGAGAGAGAGAGAGAGAGAGAGATAGAGTGAGTGAGAGTGGGGGAAGAGTTTCTTGGATGAAAAGAAAAAGAAAATAGGGGACGGCGCTATGTATATAGTCACGTGAGGAGGTGAAGGAGCTAAGTTCTCCACCCGTGTCCATCGTGTCGGCATCTTCGAAACAAATTAAACGTAACACCATAACACCATGAGAAAAGAAATTAAGAGAGAAGATGAAAAAAGAGCATTAGAAACATAATGCATACCATTAATGACAAGCACTGAGCTATGGTCTTCCCCCGGGTCCATCGCCATGTCTCCCACTGTCGGCATCGCCATCGCCATGGTCGCGATTGCGAACCTGAGAGAGAGAGAGAGAGAGAGAGAGAGAGAGAGAGAGAGTGGGGGAAGAGTTTCTTGGATGAAAAAAAAAAGAAAATAGGGGACGGCGCTATGTATATAGTTGTAGTAAAATAGCCCAGTAAAGAGGAAACATGACACAAGTTTTTGTGGAGGATGAATAACTTGGTGATCTTTATTGAATGAAATGGTAGCTATATATAGTTGAACATTTGATGTAAAGAGATAGACTAAATAATAAATATATCAAAGTTGTTTCAACAAACAACTTATCAATCTAAACCAACTAATAATCTAAACCAACTAAACAATCTAAACAAACTAACAAGATAAACAAACTAACAAGATTATCACCAACAATCACTCCCTTAATCTTGTTGCATCAATGAATCTTGAGCTGTACAATCATCAGAATTTGGAGCTGGCTTTCGGACTGCAGGCTTCTCCGCACCTAGCTTACATAGCCCAACTTCTTCCATCGGTGTTGTGGCGTCGTACGCCTCTTGGATAGATCGATAGCATGGTTGACGTGGTTGACCGCCTATCATCGAAGAAGTAGCAGCAACGACATCGTCCCCTACACTTGATGCTGTCGAAGAAGAAGTGACAACAGCGGCTCCCCCCGCTCTCTTTATGTCATCTAAATTCACTCCCCTTAGCATTCCTGACTCGACAACCCTTAAATTTGTACGTTTTTCAAAGTTGGAAAGGTACTCCAGACCTTTGTAAAGACCATTATAATCAAACTCTTTAACCTCTTCTTTTGAAAGTAACTCTTCTATGCATTTTTCATACTCCTCGGTATACTGTCGAGAAAGTGCTTCCCAAGAACTTCTCATGCTTGAGGAAGTCTTTCGCACATCACCCAAACCCTGATCACCCTTCTCTAACTTCTGCTGCACTAAGGACGCATGGCACACTTCTTGTTCATCTTGAAGTTTCAAAATCTGCTCGTCTCGGCAAGCTAACTTGAGCAAGCACTCTTCTAGTTCTTTGTCGAGCTTCTCTGTCTCGGCAATCGATTCAGCCTCCTTGGTTTTCAGTTTCTCGGCACACCCTCTGTGCACTTGCTCCAGAGATTTGAACTTTTGCCGCAAGCTCTTGATAGAGGGACCACCGCTGTCCGCTCCGACGATCTGAGCTTCCCGGAGTTCTTTCAGAGACGACCTCAGCTCCCGATTCTCCTCTTCGAGGTGCGAATTCCTAAATTCCATCTCCTTAACAACCGTGGCCTTGGTAGCCAACGAGTTCCTGAGCGAACCGATCTCCTCGTCCCTCTTGGCCGCGAGCACCGCGATGCTCGACCTGGCCTCCTCAAACTCCGATACGACTTTCTCGTACAGCGCCTTCGACTCGGAGACCTGGGCCTCGAGCGCCTTCCTCCGTCCCTCCTCATGGGCCAGGGCCTGGCTGCACATCCCCAGCCGCGCGCAAAAATCCTCCGCAACTCTGGTTTCCGAGTCCAGCCTCGCCTGCAGCGAGCATATTCCGTCGACCAGGTCCGACCGCTCGGTCTTCCACTCCTCTTCGGTCTCAAAGTCCCATCGGTGGAGTTGACCTTTGGCCCGTCCACCCATGTCCATCTTTGAGAAATCAGCTTCATCGTCACTGTCCACGACTTCACGATTATATTCCTGATAACCAGGATAACACTCAGAGTAGCTTTCAGATATAATTTTTGGGTCTTTCTCCCAAGCATCCTTTTCCCTCATTTGCTGAAGCCTCTGGTCATCCCACTTGAAAACAGATCCTAAGCCTTTGTCTTTGTCTACTTGAGTCATAAAATTTGGGTCCTGCAGTACATTTGTCCCTGCTAGAGCATCATAGTCTTGAACGTTCTGTTGAAGGTACTGTTCAGGATAAGCCATTTGCTCCGCGTACTGATATTCCTGTCACTCTCCCTGGTAGCCAGCAGCCACCATTTGCGCTTGGATGTCATCGTAACCGTTCACTTGTTCCCAAGCCTGAGCAGGCTCAGAAGGCGGCACAGGACCACAAACAGGTTCGTTGAAATAAGATTGCTTATCTCGGTTCTGTGGAGACTCTTCCATGTCGTATGAAACAGGAAACCAGAGGTGGTTCTCGTCCTTCTCGTCGCCTTTTAATCTTTGTTGCACCTTCTCTTCATGGATCTGCACTTTTTCCTCATGAAGCATGGCCATGAGCAGTGTTGGTTCATCGTCGTCGACTTGCGTCAGATTGGCACGCTCATCGCGCTTCGGCTTGCGGCAGTCCTTCGCCCAGTGGCCGTAGATGCCACAATTGTGGCACTTACCCTTCTTGTCGTGCGTGCCATCGGACGCGTTGTCGTTGCCGTAGTTCTTGTTGTCGCGGCCATGACCTCTTGGCTTGCCGCGCCTACGACCATAACTTTTGCCACCATTGGAGTAGGCCTTGCCTTCCTTCCTCTGCTTCGTGCGAGCGAGCCACTCCTCTTCGGAGAGGAGAAGGCAGCTACTTGTGTCGCCGGAGTTGCTGCCAAGATCGTACCGCTCCTCGACGGCTAAAAGACGACCGGTATGCTCTTCAATTAACAACGTCTTGAGATCCACTAAAGTCTCAATGGCGATGGCGACTTGCATGTACCTGGATGGAACGACTCGAAGGAATTTTTTAACTACCTTCTCATCGTCCATTTCGTCGCCGAGTAGTTGCAGGTCGCTGACGAGTCCCGTGAGCCGCATCGCGAAGTCCTCGACGGACTCGCCGTCCTTGAACTTCATTGATTCGAAGTCAGCGCACAATTTCTGTGCCTTGGCCTCGCGCATGCGCTTGACCCCCATCCGCATCATCTTCACAGCGTCCCATGCTTCCTTGGCAGTATCTTTTACTGCCAGTGTCCGCAGCATCTCTGGCGGCACGGCACGGAGTATGACGGACAGGGCCATCCTGTCATCGCGGTAGTCGGCTTTCCCGGATTCGATCGCCTCCCACAGGCCTTGCGCCTGCATGTTGACTCTCATTAAGAGAGCCCAATCCGCGTAGTTGGTCCGTGTCAGCATGGGGTACTTGAAGGTGAATGACGTCGACGTCGTGGGGCTTTGGTCGTCGTTGGTTGCCATACTTCTCTGTTCCTCAACCCGAGCTCTGATACCAAATGTAGTAAAATAGCCCAGTAAAGAGGAAACATGACACAAGTTTTTGTGGAGGATGAATAACTTGGTGATCTTTATTGAATGAAATGGTAGCTATATATAGTTGAACATTTGATGTAAAGAGATAGACTAAATAATAAATATATCAAAGTTGTTTCAACAAACAACTTATCAATCTAAACCAACTAATAATCTAAACCAACTAAACAATCTAAACAAACTAACAAGATAAACAAACTAACAAGATTATCACCAACAATAGTCACGTGAGGAGGTGAAGGAGCTAAGTCTCCACCCGTGTCCATCGTGTCGGCATCTTCGAAACAAATTAAACGTAACACCATAACACCATGAGAAAAGAAATTAAGAGAGAAGATGAAAAAAGAGCATTAGAAACATAATGTATACCATTAATGACAAGCACTGAGCTATGGTCTTCCCCCGGGTCCATCGCCATGTCTCCTACTGTCGCCATCACCATCGCTATGGTCGCGATTGTGAACCTGAGAGAGAGAGAGAGAGAGAGAGAGAGAGAGAGAGAGAGTGAGTGGGGGAAGAGTTTCTTGGATGAAAAGAAAAAAGAAAATAGGGGACGGCGCTATGTATATAGTCACGTGAGGAGGTGAAGGAGCTAAGTTCTCCACCCGTGTCCATCGTGTCGGCATCTTCGAAACAAATTAAACGTAACACCATAACACCATGAGAAAATAAATTAAGAGAGAAGATGAAAAAAGAGCATTAGAAACATAATGCATACCATTAATGACAAGCACTGAGCTTTGGTCTTCGCCCGGGTCCATCGCCATGTCTCCCACTGTCGGCATCGCCATCGCCATGGTCGCGATTGCGAACCTGAGAGAGAGAGAGAGAGAGAGAGAGAGAGAGAGAGAGAGTGGGGGAAGAGTTTCTTGGATGAAAAGAAAAAAGAAAATAGGGGACGGCGCTATGTATATAGTCACGTGAGGAGGTGAAGAAGCTAAGTTCTCCACTCGTGTCCATCGTGTCAGCATCTTCGAAACAAATTAAACGTAACACCATAACACCATGAAAAAAGAAATTAAGAGAGAAGATAAAAAAAGAGCATTAGAAACATAATGCATACCATTAATGACAAGCACTGAGCTATGGTCTTCCCCCGGGTCCATCGCCATGTCTCCCACTGTCGGCATCGCCATCACCATGGTTGCGATTGCGAACTTGAGAGAGAGAGAGAGAGAGAGAGAGAGAGAGAGAGAGAGAGAGAGTGGGGGAAGAGTTTCATGGATGAAAAGAAAAAAGAAAATAGGGGACGACGCTATGTATATAGTCACGTGAGGAGGTGAAGGAGCTAAGTTCTCCACCCGTGTCCATCGTGTCGGTATCTTCGAAACAAATTAAACGTAACACCATAACACCATGAGAAAAGAAATTAAGAGAGAAGATGGAAAAGAGATAATTAGAAACATAATGCATACCATTAATGACAAGCACTGAGCTATGGTCTTCCCCCGGGTCCTTCGCTATGTCTCCCACTGTCGGCATTGCCATCGCCATGGTCGCGATTGCGAACCTGAGAGAGAGAGAGAGAGATAGAGAGAGAGAGAGTGGGGGAAGAGTTTCTTGGATAAAAGAAAAAAAGAAAATAGGTGACAGCACTATGTATATAGTCACGTGAGGAGGTGAAGGAGCTAAGTTCTCCACTCGTGTCCATCGTGTCGGCATCTTCGAAACAAATTAAACGTAACACCATAACACCATGAAAAAAGAAATTAAGAGAGAAGATGAAAAAAGAGCATTAGAAACATAATGCATACCATTAATGACAAGCACTGAGCTATGGTCTTCCCCCGGGTCCATCGCCATGTCTCCCACTGTCGGCATCGCCATCGCCATGGTTGCGTTTGCGAACCTGAGAGAGAGAGAGAGAGAGAGAGAGAGAGAGAGAGGGGGAAGAGTTTCTTGGATGGAAAGAAAAAAGAAAATAGGGGACGACGCTATGTATATAGTCACGTGAGGAGGTGAAGGAGCTAAGTTCTCCACCCGTGTCCATCGTGTCGGCATCTTCGAAACAAATTAAACGTAACACCATAACACCATGAGAAAAGAAATTAAGAGAGAAGATGAAAAAAGAGCATTAGAAACATAATGCATACCATTAATGACAAGCACTGAGCTATGGTCTTCCCCCGGGTCCATCGCCATGTCTCCCACTGTCGGCATCGCCATCGCCATGGTCGTGATTGCGAACCTGAGAGAGAGAGAGAGAGACACAGAGAGAGAGAGTGAGTGAGAGTGGGGGAAGAGTTTCTTGGATGAAAAGAAAAAAGAAAATAGGGGAGTACGCTATGTATATAGTCACGTGAGGAGGTGAAGGAGCTAAGTTCTCCACCCGTGTCCATCGTGTCGGCATCTTCGAAACAAATTAAACGTAACACCATAATACCATGAGAAAAGAAATTAAGAGAGAAGATGAAAAAAGAGCATTAGAAACATAATGTATACCATTAATGACAACCACTGAGCAATGGTCTTCCCCCGGGTCCATCGCCATGTCTCCTACTGTCGCCATCGCCATCGCCATGGTCGCGATTGTGAACCTGAGAGAGAGAGAGAGAGAGAGAGAGAGAGAGGGGGGGAAGAGTTTCTTGGATAAAAAGAAAAAAGAAAATAGGGGACGGCTGTTTGTGGTGTTTTAAAAACGAAAGAGATGAAAGTGTATTTCAATGGCGGGGTTTATACGAGACCCGTGCCCTTTGGTTCACAAACAAACTTGTACAATTTGATCCTATACGAGAATGTGGGAGTATAATTTATTTAATCTGGGTATAAATTGCTATAGGTGTCTGATCTACGGTCGATCACTTTAGCCCTTGGACTACACGATGTTGAAGAAGTGCCGTGGAAGACAGGATGCAGCTTCGGAGGTTGCAAAGGAGGGTGGATGCGCGATGCTGAAGGTCGTCGCTCCCTATTCCTTGCCTGAGCTCTGTATTCTTCTCTCTCTCTCTCTATCTCTCCCTCTTGATCTCCGGTTCGATGACCTTGTTCGATTCTTCTTTCAAAGTTTCGACCTTTCGACCTTTTTCCCCATTGATAGGGGTCTCTATTTATAGAGTTTTGGTGACAGTGACCACTCTGTTGGTGTAGCAACTGAGGAGTGGACAGTAGAGCACCCTTTTACACAACGATTAAAGTAACCAATGCCTGCATAATAATGACCTTTTGAGTGAGCAAGTGACGCACGTCCAACTAAGGGGACGAAACGCGTATATCTGCTGTGAAGATCACGGCGTAGAAGCCACGTAGGTAGGTATCCCTTGTGTAGAAGAGGTTGGCATATGAGCCAAATGACTGTCACCTTGGCGTAGAAGCCAAATAGGCATAGAAGCCGAACAGGCGTAGAAGCCGAATAGGCATAGAAGCCGAATAGGCGTAGGAGCCGGACAGGCGTAGAAGCCGAATAGTCGTAGAGACTGAAATGGGCGTAGAAGCCGAGAGAGCACAAATCCTGAATGGGCGTAGAGGCCGCTGCGTACCGTGCCAGGGTGCTGATGTGGACATCTTTAGCCGAAATTACGACTTTTGGAGATATAATCAAATCTTTGACAGAGATTTGCCATCATCCTGTGCATTAAATGCGGAGACGTGCTTTGAGGGGAAACTGTCACCGCTCTGTGCGCTTTTGACGGAGAGACGTGCCTTGAGGGGAAACTGTCACCGCTCTGTGCGTTTTGACGGAGGGACGTGCCTCGAGCCCTGTACGAAGCGCAGCTTTTGACGTGGCAGGCGGTTTGTTTTCTGCGGAACGTAAAACAGCCCATGTTTGCCTGTGTAAAACAAGGCAGCGTGTTCCCTTTGCACGCGAAAGAGCGGTTTACGCTGGAAGATTTTAGTAAGCGCCGGTTTGGTAATATTTTAACCAAATACTCTGCATTAAATGCCGAGATCCGCCATCATTACTGTGGGGCGTGTCCCGAGTGGTCTGCGATCGTTTCCAGCCGTCGTCTGGGTAGCCGTGCAGCACTTTTGTCAGGAGTCAGAGGTCAGTTTTACTGCGTGACTGGAAAGTTTCTTTTCGGGAAGACGAAGCGTTCCTCGTACGCTTTTACCGCTGCTTTGAGAGCGGCTGGGTTTTACGCCATGGAGGCGATGAAGAACCCTATTTTATGCTGGATGGCTCTGAAGGCCTCTGCTTACGCTGCTCTGCATCGAGGTGCTGCGTAGATCTTTCCAGCGTATTTTTCATGCTTCTACAAGACCCCCTTCAAAGCTTTTAAATTTCTCAGAATTTGAAACGCTCTGAATGAAGCATGAACGGCCCCTCGTAACTCGAAACGTTTCTGAATGGAGCGTTAAAACGGTCGATGCTGACTTTATGGTAGATTTATTGGGGACTGTTTGGATATGCGGAAAGTCGTAGAGCGAAAAATCATGTCTGTAGCCTCTTGAGCGTAAAACACCATCGAGCGTGAAATCGTAGACTTGTGGTTCCTGAGCGTGAAGTCGTAGGTTTATTGCCTCTCGAGCATAGAATGCTACCGAGCACAAAGGCATCCGGGCAAGAAAAACCATAGACTCGTAGCTGTCGAACGTAAAGCCGTTAGATTCGTATCTGTCGAGCGTAAAAAAGCTCCTTTAGCGTAGGACTGTAGATCTGTAGCCTGTGAGCGTAGAACATCATCGAGCATGAAATCGTAGACCTGTGGTTTCTGAGCGTGAAGTCGTAGGTTTGTTGCCTCTCGAGCATAGAATGCTACCGAGCACAAAGGCATCCGGGCAAGAAAAAACCATAGACTCGTAGCTGTCGAACGTAAAGCCGTTAGATTCGTAGCTGTCGAGCGTAGAGAGCTCCTTTAGCGTAGAACTGTTGATTTGTTACTCCTGAAAAGAAAATTTCTTCGAGCGTGAGGTTTGCGGATCTGTTGCTGCTGAGCGTAAACTGAGCGCCACCGAGCGTGAGATCATCGATTTGGTATCTGTTGAGCGTAAAGTCGTGGATTTGTGGCCTCTCGAGCATAAAAGCTACCGAGCACAAAGGCATCCGGGCGTAAAACTGCAGACTTGTAGCTGTCGAGCGTAAAACCGTAGATCCGTTGCTGTCGAGCGTAGAAAAGCTCCTTTAGCGTAGAACCCGCTGAACCGTCTTATACGAAAATCCTTTCGAATTCGCTGACTGTCCGTCTTTCGAGGGTAGTGGGCTGACGTAGCATCCAATCATAACCAACTATTAATTGCGAGATTTGGTTAGGGTCTCGAGGGGTTCGTCCGAGGATTCGAGGAGTCGACCCGGACTGTATATATATCCCAAGCTTTTGAGAGAAAAACTTTTTATTTGTCTTCTGCGAAAGAGAGCTTTCGACTGTTCGAGTTTTTCTTCGTTCCTTCTTCGAGCACTTTGAGTCTTCAAAAATGGCGCCGAAACAAACCTCCTCCGCTAAGGGAAAGAGCATAGGTTCTTCTTCTCATTCTTCTGTCCTGGCGAGGGAATCTTCGGTCGGGCAAGGTGAACTTCCTTCTGAGGGGAGCATCCCGCCGACGACTAGTGCACCCGGCTTTAGAGGTAGAACTTTTTTTTTTGGGATGACACAAACGACGAAAAATCCTTCGCACACGTTGAACGTGACTGCGCTAGGTCGTCTTCTGTGCTGATAGCCTCTTTTGAGGAAGATGACGCACGGAGGCATTTTCATCTTTTACGCCCACATTTCTAATGTGTCAGCGTAAAGATTCCATATTTTCGTAGCTCTGAGCGTAAATAGCTCGGGCTACCGAAAATTGGCGTATTTCGTAAAATTTGAATTTTACGTTTGTGGAGGAGACTTCCGGCGTAAAGTGACCAAATTCGTACAATCTTGGCGTAAAGCACAGACTGTCGTTTCCTTGGTCCGTGTGTTTGTGCCAGACTTGTAATGACATATCTTTCTTGCATTATCTTGCAGTTGATCTGGGTGAGTCCCTATTGGCTGAGGTGATGGGCTCCGCTGTCGGGATGCTGCACTCAAACTATCTGGAGGATCTGTCCCATGTGGCATTTCCCGTCTCTGGACCCCAGTATCCTGAGGGAAGGGAGCTTCTGATATCGGCCCAGGGTGAGCGAATGCTGTTGAGTATGATCAATGGCGAACCCTTGGTACGTGTAGATGGAGAGCAGTACATAAAGCCGACTTTCCTTTTTGGGGACATGATTGATAAACAGTCCTAGACGAAGCCCAAGAGGGAGCCTTGGGTTTTCCCTGCCGGGGATTTAGCTTTGTACCTGCCGACGATGCCGAGGGATTATCCCATCTCGGCCTTCTTCCATGCGACGCATCCCAGGAAGATGTCATGGAAGCTGACTCCTGATCTTCACGGGAAGCCGGGGAAGATCTTTCATTTGAAAGGCGCTGACCAGGGGTCGTTTGTTAGTCGCCCTTCCGGCGTTGTGTCGCTGTTCCGGGGACTGTGCCCGGGTAGTGTCCCGAGTGAAGTTAGCTCGGTGATCCAGCCTGTCCAGCTGCCGACCTTCTGCAACGACTTTATGAGTCGAGGTGGGGTGCATCCCAAGGAGAATCCTCGGTGCAATGGGTGGATCGCCCCAACGAACTCCCGATGGAGATGCCTAGTTGACTGGGCCTTGACGCGCTTCCGAAGAGAACTGGAGGGCATTGGACTATATACCGCCGTGAGTGAGACGAGTGTTGGGTTGCCTCCCAATGTTAATTTGTTTTTGGCGTTGATGGAGCGGTACATTCCGCTCACCGGGACCTTCGCCACTCTACTGGGGAGTTGGGGTTGGCCCTTCATGAGATGGCAGTTGTCTCGAGACTGCCGATCAGGAATACCCCATATGAAGAGTACGTTCCCACCAACCGGGAGTTGGGGGATTTGGACCCTCGGGTGGTGGAAGTATATCAGGAGCTGATGTGTCAGTACTTCGTGTGCACCACTTTTTATGACGAGCCCTCTGATTTGGCCCACACCACTAAGTGGATGTCCTACCTCTTCTTTCATCGGGCCAGGGCAGCCAAGTCGGAGAAAGCTTCGGGGGGCAAGAATGAGCCCGTGAACTGCTTGGGCGTCCTCAGTGCCCGGGTCGTCGAGGCTCTTATGAAAGACGCCAAGGCCCCCGATCAGGTTCTCGTTGAGAGGGTTGGAAAGTACCCTGAAGGTACCAAGGTCCATAGCTATTTGAGGCGCTGTCGCAGGACTTTGTCTAAGGAAGCCCAGCTGGCTGGTTTTCTCTCCATATGGCTGCGCCGAGTGGTAGTGCCTGGCATTGCGTCCGCGGATCGCATTCACCGGAACATCCTGTGGCCTGCAGTGCGTCTGGTGTTTGGGGCAAGACTGGGCTTGCTTCCTGCCATGGTGTGCCATATACAGGCTGGCCTGAGGGCCATGACTGATGGGTTGCTCGTTGATGAAGCTCGACGGAAGAGTTTCCCTAGGGTGGAATTACCATACTTGTACTTGATGGGATGGTTAATTCTTCACAATCTCCGGGTGATGTCTTCCGATTTCGGTAGCAGCTCAGGGGGTATATTCCTGTTGAATTACAGAGATTCCTCCTGGAATGTGAATACAGTCTTAGACTGTCGGCTGGTTCTGAACCTCAGCCATGGCTGGAAGATCCTTTGTACTCCTCCTCCTGTGCATCGCAACCAGTCAGGGCTGTGGCTTGAGGATTCAGGTCGAGAGAAGACCGTTCTTTCTCCGGAGGCATTTAATTGGTTGGTCTGTATTAGACCTTCCCATATGCTGTATAGGAGCGAAGACCATTGCTTCTTTGAGCCCTACCTGCCTAGTCGGTTCGCCAGGCAGTTCGGGTACGACCAGTTGCATGTGGGCAATGCCGTCACCAGCTTCAGGTCCAGGGGTGGACTCATTGATGGAGCTAGAGGGTGGCAATATTTTATCATGGGTTGTACGGGGGCAACTTTTATCGTGCCAGTCGTTACAACCTCCAAGGAGCTGTGCGTCCTTCACTCCTATGCCCAGTTTTATGTGGCGGTTAACACTTTCCACCGCGATTTCGACATGCGTGGGAGCTTCAGGGTGCCTTCTGCCAAGCCTGGGGGAAGGGTCGAAGTCCCCTCGGTTTCTTCTGACGAGGGTGAGGAATCTGGTACTCCGGATGAGCCTCTGGTGTCGTTGCCGAGGTGTGTAGTGCCTCTGCCGGCGGGGGCTCTGGTAGTCTCTTCTGGGAAGCGACGGGCTTCTGCTCCGAAGGAAGCTTCCCTTCGTAAGAGGAGGAGGGAGACTGTTGCTCGTCCTCTCCGCATTCCTGGTGTTGAGGCTCCCGGGAATGAGCCGACATCTCCCTGTATCAGGGATGATTCTTTGGCTGGAGGTTCCTCGCCTTTCAGAGGGGGACCTTCTACAGTTCTGGCTGGCGGCGCCGGAGAGTCCTCGCTGGAGGCTGCTGTCGCTGCGGCTGCTCCAAGCAGCGGAGCGGGATTGCCTGCGTGGCCCCAACAGATGGGAGAATCTTCCCTGAGGTCAGTAGTGGGCGAAGTTGTGTTAGCGAGCGCGCTTAGCGAGACTCCGGCTGACGAACCTCGACCGCGTCTCGGGGAAGGCTTGACCGAACTCTTGGCGATGTCGGTCGGCCCATTGTCGTGGATTATCCTCCGGGGTATCCCGAAGCGATAGATGACGTGATGCTTGATGAAGCTGATTACGTTGGACGCCTTTACCTCAGCGAGAGGGATTGCTTCGACCCATTTGGAAAAGTAGTCCGTGATGGCCAGTATGAATTGGTGACCCCCGGAAGAGGACGGGTGAATAGGATCGATGATATCCATCCCCCATGCTTCGAAAGGCCAGGATGCGACCGTAGGGTGTAGATGTTCTGACGGTTGATGTATGAAGTCTGCATGAACCTGACAGGCTCTGCAATGCCTTGCTTACCGTATCGCGTCTGCGATCATAGTAGGCCAGTAATAGCCTATCCTCCTGATGCGGTCTTGTAGCTTAGGCCCGGGTTGATGCGCTCCGCATACGCTGTCGTGAGCTTCACGAATAATCTGCTGTGCCTCGGCGCCAGCGAGACACCTTAACAGCAGTCCGTCGTAGGTCCGGCGATACAGGTATTGCGAAGATGCATCGAAGTAGAAGCGTAACGATCGTCTCTTGGCGGATACTGCTTCTTTGGGGTCCTCTGGCAAGATTCCGTATGCCACGAAACCTACGAAGGGACTTGTCCAATCCCTTGTAGGAGGATCGGTGTTTACAGCATAGCTGCGTTCTAGGTGACATCTGTTCTTCACACAGAATAAATCTCTGTTAAGAAGGATTACCGAATCTTGCCTTCTTATAGGGGTAGCTAAGTCCGCATCTAGGCTGGCCAGGGCATCCGCTTCCAG
The DNA here is from genome assembly GCA_036927795.1 of Iris macrosiphon. Lineage (NCBI taxonomy): Eukaryota > Viridiplantae > Streptophyta > Magnoliopsida > Asparagales > Iridaceae > Iris > Iris macrosiphon. The sequence continues at coordinate 38,192,248 of JAYESA010000007.1, forward strand.
ATTCTGAGATCGAGGTACATGCTCTAGGAGGAACCCTTTGAACGTTATGGCTATCTTGATCATTGCTTGGTGATAGGGGACGAGGTCTGGATTCCGGACTTCGTATATCCCCCTGACTTGGTTGACGATGAGCAGAGAATCACCGAAAGCTTCCAGGGATTCTACCCCCAGCTCTTTAGCGACTTGGAGCCCGATTAGCAGGGCGTTGTATTCTGCCACATTGTTGGAGCAGGGCTCGCTAAGAGAATATGCTCGGTAGATGACGAGCTGATCCGGAGTAACTAGGACGACTCCCACTCCTGAAACGACATTTCTCTTAAGACCGACTCTGGAGGCGCCATCGAAGAATAGTCGCCATACGTCACTTTCTCTTGCAAAATTACATTCCGCAACTTCATCGGGAATGTCTTCGTATAGTTTGGAGGTCTCCGGGATTGGATGAGCTGCTAGGAAGTCGGCCAGTGCTTGGCCTTTGATGGACTTCTGTGGGACGTAGACCATGTCATATGGCGTCAGCAGCATCGCCCAAGTTGCGAGTCGGGAGTTAAGGGCACTTGGCTTGCTCATCAGCACCCGGAGAGGGTTGATCCTGGAGATGATATGAATAGTTTGGCCGGTGACATAGTGTCGCATCTTCTGGACAGCGAACATCAGAGCCAAGCATTCCTTCTCCACTGGGTTGTACCGGTGTTCGGCCCCGACCATCATCCTGCTGAGGTAGTAGATAGCCTGTTCATGACCCGCATCGTTCTTCTGTGCAAGGAGAGCTCCTAGCGAATGATCCATTGCCCGAACGTACAATAAAAAGGATTTTCCCATGACGGGAGGCACCAGAACTGGTGGACTGGTTAGGTAGCGCTTGATATCCCCAAACGCTTGCTGACAGGTTTCGTCCCATATGAAGGACACACCTTTCTTCATGAGGTGAGAGAAGGGCTGACATCTCCCCGAGAGGTTGGATATGAATCGCCGGATGTAAGCCAGACGTCCTTGGAACCCCCTGAGTTCCCTCAGATTACGGGGCAGTCGTATTGCTACGATCGCCTGGACTTTGTCAGGGTCTACTTTGATGCCTTTGGCGGTAATGACAAATCCTAGGAATTTGCCACTGGATACCCCCAGAAAGGACTTTGTAGGGTTCATATTTCGGAATCTGAGTACCGATGTACTGGAAAAGAGGATGTTTATTATCATCTGGAACTCCGTTCCTGGTTGCATTTACATCAGTCGGCTGCTGGTTGCGCCGAAGGTTGATGACTATGAGTGGAGGCTTCCGGTTCAAAGTGATTACTAGAGGATCACCCCCTTCTCCTGACTTGGTCTTTCTCGGGTGGACAGCCATAGGCTCTATGGCTTTTGGACGAGTGGTTCGTCCTTTCACTCTGATTGACAGTGGTAGTGTGGCAGAGGGCTCTTCGGGCTCCCGGTGGGATTCCTTTTTCGCCTCTCCTGGCACTTCTTCCGTGTGGTCATGGGAGTACAACACGGCATCAGAATAGTAGGATTCTATTCCTTTAAACGGGTTTAGGTCAGCCACCTCCGTTTGTACGGTTCCTTGTGCGTCTACATATTTAAGGCATTGATGTAGGGTCGAAGGAACGATGTTGTGGTCGTGAATCCATGGTCTTCCCAGCAAAATGTTGTAGGATACCTCTGAATCGATGACGTAACATGTGGCCACTGACCTAAGGTTGCCGATCTGGACTCTCAAGCGAATCTTCCCTAATGGTTTACTTCTTCCGGCGTTGAAACCCACGATTGTAGTGGTAGTGTAAGCCAGTTCGCTGGTAGGAATTCTCAGTGGCCTGAGCAGACTGTGAGGGATGATGCTGATCGACGATCCCGGATCTATGTGAATCCGGTCGACCTCCATGGAACTGACGTACCCGGTGTAATAGAGGGGCCTATCATGTCTATTATGTTTTAATAGCATGTCGTCTTGAGTGAAAGTGATATTTGGGACCACCTCCATCACGCTGTGGCATTGAGGACATACCACTGGTTCCTCGTCGGGGTACTTAAGCTGGGTCAAGTATACTTTCGCCTGCACCAGTGCTTCACTCAGGGCTAGACGAGTGTCTGGGGAGAGCCTGAGTAGCTCGAAGATGGACAACCTGGCTGGCGTATTGGCCAGTTGGGCCAGGATGTCAAATTTGTACGGCTTCTCTAAACCTTTGCTCGGAATATTTTTCACAGGTTTGTCGAAGCATACTTCTTTCTGCTTTCCCTTTTCTGCCGGAGTAGGTTTCGCAGAGCTGATGCTTGGCACGACGGGACCTTGCTTTGACGGTTTGGTAGCTGGAGCGTCAGCCGGCGCACCTTCCTGATTTGCTCCGTCATTGTCGAGGTAGGCCCTCCCTGAACGGGTTACGACAAGTACCTCGTCTTCGTCTGATATAGAAGAAGTTGTGACCATGTAGCATGATCTGTATTTGGGATTCTTCTTGGGGGTAGCCCTGGTTGCCTTGGTCTCTTCCTCGAGATCTGACACCAAATCTCGGTGAACCCACATAATCTCGCCCCGCCGGGTAGTTAGGGGCACCAGGTTGTGATTTTGACCCCTAGCAGGGGGAAGGTTAACGATGCTCATCGTTGCCCGGGAGATAGGTGTAACACCATTAGGGACCTTTTGGGGAGGCAGATTGCCAAACTACAGAGAGATCATGTTGGCCGTGACCGTTTTCTCGGTGTTGTGCAGAGTGATGGCCTTAGCATCGATCAACCCCTGGATCTTCCTTTTTAGTACATAGCACGCCTTTGTCGGGTGGTGTACGTATCTGTGGAAGATGCAGTATTTTGGTTCGTCAGTATTGTCGACCTCCTGGGGCCGCCTTAGTTCTGGGAGGGTGATCTTGCCACTTTTGACGAGACATTCGAAGATACTTGGGATATCATCGTCGTCGAAAGAGTAGACTTCGACGGGCCTAGGAGCCCCAGGTTTTGCTTGGGTGGTTGCCACAATCTTTGGCCTGGCCGTGTTGATTGCCAGGGCTTCCTTCCCTTTGGGACCACGATGATGGTCGCTGCCAGGGGATGACCTCTTGCCTCTATCAGAGGCGGAGATCATGATGCCATTGTCGTGCCCCTTGCGACTGTTATCTTCGGCGGCTACCGCCGAGATGATAAACGAGGGCCAATCATGGAACTGACATGGTCCTGTGAACACCGAGACCACAGAAAGGAGGTTCTTCCTGCAAATGTCCACCAATGCTGAGTCTGGAACTCCTGGAGGCATCTGTAAGGTGGCCTGACGAAAGCGTTCGATGAAGACGCGAACGTCTTCCTTTTCCTTCTGCTTGACTTCGATGAGAGAGGACATAGACATGTCCATTCCTCCCTCGTAGAATCGTGTGAAGAATAGAGCTTTGAAATCCTCGAAGGAAGTAATGCAGTTGTCCGCCAAGCTACGGTACCACTGATAGGCTACTCCTGAGAGGCAGCCTTTGAACACCCGAGTGAGGAGGGCATCGTTCCCTTGTAGCAGCACCGTCATCATACTGAAATAGTTCATGTATTGGCTTGGTAATGTTTTTCCCTCGAACAGAGCCATCGCCTGAGGTTTGTATTTTGGAGGGAAAAGGACCTCTTCCCCATAGCTGGGTAGGGCTGGTTGATTCCCAGTTTCTTGAGCTGATCTTTGTGCTTCAAGGCATCGAACTGGGCTTTCAACTCTCGCACTGCCTGCATCGGATTCTCAGTCGGAAGTGGGGCTACGGAGTGGGGCGGAGGTAGTTGCATTGTAGCTCCAGCGGGAGGTAGAGCGTTCTCCAGGTGAGGAAGCGGAGGAACTGTCGACTCTTGATCCAGTGTAGGCTCTTGGCTGGGGTTGGATGGTGGTGAGTCCAATCCTACGCGTATCTGGGTCGGCGGGATTGACGCTTGAGCCATGGCGGTTGCGTGCTGAGTTACCATCATCTGGTGCATATTTTCCATTACGGATTGCATTCGTTTCAGAGATATCTCCAGCATAGTGATGCGTTGTTCCGCATTCCTTGATGGCGAAGCTTCTTCGCGCTCATCTTCAACGGCGTAAGCTCCTATTTCCCTGGGGGTGATTGAGGGATTAGTATAGGTCGTTGTAGAAGTCGACTCGATACTTTTTGTCTCTGATTCGGGAATTTGGCGACCCCCGGCGTCGGAATTAGAAGATGACGACACTGGTTGTTGTGACCTTGCGCGAGTGTTTTGGAACACCTCGGCTTCAACGTCTCTGAAGGGCTTAGTAGACCTCCTTCGGCTCGAAAGCCTAGGCGGATGATGCCTCGAGCTTGACTCCTCTCCAGGCACGTGTGAAGCCATGTTTACAGATGCATGCGCGGGTTCCTCTTCCTGGAAAGACAGCGAGTAGCCCAATCGGTCAAAAACTGACCGTTTTGCTTTGGAGCAGCAGCAATTAATCACAACTTGATGATTATTACAATAGTGTCCGCTAGGAGGCGTAATAGGCATGTTGGAAGGTCTCCTTTCCTTACGTCTTCGGATCAGATATTTGCGCAGGTCAGGAGGGTTTCTTTCCGCCGTCCGAGTTTGTTTTACGCCGAGGGACTGTGCTCAGCGTAATCTAGGGACTCGCCCAGTCTGGCGTAAGGCTGAAGAGGCCCTCAGTCGGCCATTGACTTTTCGCATAATCCGGAGGGTAGGCAGATCATTCTCTTGTCGGCGTGAAGGCCGAGTAGTCGAGTATTCGCCCGCTTGCTCCCTCTTGCGGAGATCACAGCGCTCATCTGGTTCATTGTAGAGGTCAGATGTCGTCTTGCGCGTGGAGCGTGATCTGTACTTCTGATTTGACGTTGAGGCACCATCAAAGGTTTTGTCTGTACCGCGCGCAGCGGGAGACTGATTTCTGCGCGTATAGCGCAGTGGATACTCTTGGGTTAGCGCTGAGGCTTTACCAGAAGTTTTGTCTGTACCGCGCGTAGCGGGAGACTGAATTTTACGTGCGGGGCACGGAGGGAACGATGCTACCACCTCATTGGTCGGAGAGATCGGAGAGTCCACAGGAACAGGGGAGGATGTCTTGGGCATCCAGACTTTGCGTAGCTTCCTGTTATCTTGGACGGAGAGAGAGTGAGAGCTATCCCCAGTCTGAAGCATGTCTTCGTAGGCAGACTGGTCAAAATGAACGACCAGTGTCTTCTTCACGGTTCCTACAGATATCGCATCGTGTTGAGCAATTACTTCCTCGTCACAAGAGAAAGATGTCCCCAGCAGAGTCGCCATCTTGTTTGTGGTGTTTTGAAAATGAAAGAGATGAAAGTGTATTTCAATGGCGGGGTTTATACGAGACCCGTGCCCTTTGGTTCACAAACAAACTTGTACAATTTGATCCTATACGAGGATGTGGGAGTACAATTTATTTAATCTGGGTATAAATTGCTATAGGTGTCTGATCTGCGGTCGATCACTTTAGCCCTTGGGCTACACGATGTTGAAGAAGTACCGTGGAAGACAGGATGCAGCTTCGGAGGTTGCAAAGGAGGGTGGATGCGCGATGCTGAAGGTCGTCGCTCCCTATTCCTTGCCTGAGCTCTGTATTCTTCTCTCTCTCTCTATCTCTCCCTCTTGATCTCCGGTTCGATGACCTTGTTCGATTCTTCTTTCAAAGTTTCGACCTTTCGACCTTTTTCCCCATTGATAGGGGTCTCTATTTATAGAGTTTTGGTGACAGTGACCACTCTGTTGGTGTAGCAACCGAGGAGTGGACAGTAGAGCACCCTTTTATACAACGGTTAAAGTAACCAATGCCTGCGTAATAATGACCTTTTGAGTGAGCAAGTGACGCACGTCCAACTAAGGGGACGAAACGCGTATATCTGCTGCGAAGATCACGACGTAGAAGCCACGTAGGTAGGTATCCCTTGTGTAGAAGAGGTTGGCTTAGGAGCCAAATGACTGTCACCTTGGCGTAGAAGCCAAATAGGCATAGAAGACGAACAGGCGTAGAAGCCGAATAGGCATAGGAGCCGAATAGGCGTAGGAGCCGGACAGGCGTAGAAGCTGAATAGTCGTAGAGACTGAAATGGGCGTAGAAGCTGAGAGAGCACAAATCCTGAATGGGCGTAGAGGCCGCTGTGTACCGTGCCAGGGTGCTGATGTGGACGTCTTTAGCCAGAATTACGGCTTTTGGAGATATAATCAAATCTTTGACAGAGATTTGCCATCATCCTGTGCATTAAATGCGGAGACGTGCTTTGAGGGGAAACTGTCACCGCTCTGTGCGCTTTTGACGGAGAGACGTGCCTTGAGGGGAAACTGTCACCGCTCTGTGCGTTTTGACGGAGGGACGTGCCTCGAGCCCTGTACGAAGCGCAGCTTTTGACGTGGCAGGCGGTTTGTTTTCTGCGGAACGTAAAACAGCCCATGTTTGCCTGTGTAAAATAAGGCAGCGTGTTCCCTTTGCACGCGAAAGAGCGGTTTACGCTGGGGGATTTTAGTAAGCGCCGGTTTGGTGATATTTTAACCAAATACTCTGCATTAAATGTCGAGATCCGCCATCATTACTGTGGGGCGTGTGCCGAGTGATCTGCGATCGTTTTCAGCCGTCGTCTGGGTAGCCGTGCAGCACTTTTGTCAGGAGTCAGAGGTCAGTTTTACTGCATGACTGGACAGTTTCTTTTCGGGAAGACGAAGCGTTCCTCGTACGCTTTTACCGCTGCTTTAAGAGCGGCTGGGTTTTACGCCATGGAGGCGATGAAGAACCCTGTTTTACGCTGGATGGCTCTGAAGGCCTCTGCTTACGCTGCTCTGCATCGAGGTGCTGCGTAGATCTTCCCAGCGTATTTTTCATGCTTCTACAACGGCGCTATGTATATAGTCACGTGAGGAGGTGAAGGAGCTAAGTTCTCCACCCGTGTCCATCGTGTTGGCATCTTCGAAACAAATTAAACGTAACACCATAACACCATGAGAAAATAAATTAAGAGAGAAGATGAAAAAAAGAGCATTAGAAACATAATGCATACCATTAATGACAAGCACTGAGCTTTGGTCTTCCCCCGGGTCCATCGCCATGTCTCCCACTGTCGGCATCGCCATCGCCATGGTCGCGATTGCGAACCTGAGAGAGAGAGAGAGAAAGAGAGAGAGAGAGAGAGAGAGAGAGAGAGAGAGAGAGAGAGAGTGGGGGAAGTGTTTCTTGGATGAAAAGAAAAAAGAAAATAGGGGACGGCGCTATGTATATAGTCACGTGAGGAGGTGAAGGAGCTAAGTTCTCCACTCGTCTCCATCGTGTCAGCATCTTCGAAACAAATTGAACGTAACACCATAACACCATGAAAAAAGAAATTAAGAGAGAAGATGAAAAAGAGCATTAGAAACATAATGCATACCATTAATGACAAGCACTGAGCTATTGTCTTCCCCCGGGTCCATCGCCATGTCTCCCACTGTCGGCATCGCCATCGCTATGGTTGAGATTGGGAATCTGAGAGAGAGAGAGAGAGAGAGAGAGAGAGAGAGAGAGAGTGAGTGAGAGTGGGGGAAGAGTTTCATGGATGAAAAGAAAAAAGAAAATAGGGGACGGCGCTATGTATATAGTCACGTGAGGAGGTGAAGGAGCTAAGTTCTCCACTCGTGTCCATCGTGTCAGCATCTTCGAAACAAATTAAACGTAACACCATAACACCATGAAAAAAGAAATTAAGAGAGAAGATGAAAAAAAGAGCATTAGAAACATAATGCATACCATTAATGACAAGCACTGAGCTATGGTCTTCCCCCGGGTCCATCACCATGTTTCCCACTGTCGGCATCGCCATCGCCATGGTCGCGATTGTGAACCTGAGAGAGAGAGAGAGAGAGAGAGAGAGTGAGAGTGGGGGAAGAGTTTCTTGGATGAAAAGAAAAAAGAAAATAGGGGACGACGCTATGTATATAGTCACATGAGGAGGTGAAGGAGCTAAGTTCTCCACCTGTGTCCAACGTGTCGGCATCTTCGAAACAAATTAAATGTAACACCATAACACCATGAGAAAAGAAATTAAGAGAGAAGATGAAAAAAGAGCATTAGAAACATAATGCATACCATTAATGACAAGCACTGAGCTATGGTCTTCCCCCGGGTCCATCGCCATGTTTCCTACTGTCGCCATCGCCATGGTCGCGATTGCGAACCTGGGAGAGAGAGAGAGAGAGAGAGAGAGTGGGTGAAGAGTTTCTTGGATGAAAAGAAAAAAGAAAATAGGGGATGGCGCTATGTATATAGTCACGTGAGGAGGTGAAGGAGCTAAGTTCTCCACCCGTGTCCATCGTATCGGCATCTTCGAAACAAATTAAACGTAACACCATAACACCATGAGAAAAAAATTAAGAGAGAAGATGAAAAAAGAGCATTAGAAACATAATGTATACCATTAATGACAAGCACTGAGCTATGGTCTTCCCCCGGGTCCATCGCCATGTCTCCTACTGTCGCCATTGCCATCGCCATGGTCGCGATTGTGAACCTGAGAGAGAGAGAGAGAGAGAGAGAGAGATAGAGAGAGAGTGAGTGGGGGAAGAGTTTCTTGGATGAAAAGAAAAAAGAAAATAGGGGACGGCGCTATGTATATAGTCACGTGAGGAGGTGAAGGAGCGAAGTTCTCCACCCGTGTCCATCGTGTCGGCATCTTCGAAACAAATTAAACGTAACACCATAACACCATAAGAAAATAAATTAAGAGAGAAGATGAAAAAAAGAGCATTAGAAACATAATGTATACCATTAATGACAAGCACTGAGCTTTGGTCTTCCCCCGGGTCCATCGCCATGTCTCCCACTGTCGGCATCGCCATGGTCGCAATTGCGAACCTGAGAGAGAGAGAGAGAGAGAGAGAGAGAGGAGAGAGAGAGAGAGAGAGAGAGAGAGAGAGTGGGGGAAGAGTTTCTTGGATGAAAAGAAAAAAGAAAATAGGGGACGGCGCTATGTATATAGTCACGTGAGGAGGTGAAGGAGCTAAGTTCTCCACTCGTGTCCATCGTGTCAGCATCTTCGAAACAAATTAAACGTAACACCATAACGCCATGAAAAAAGAAATTAAGAGAGAAGATGAAAAAGAGCATTAGAAACATAATGCATACCATTAATGACAAGCACTGAGCTATGGTCTTCCCCCGGGTCCATCGCCATGTCTCCCACTGTCGGCATCGCCATCGCCATGGTTGCGATTGCGAACCTGAGAGAGAGAGAGAGAGAGAGAGAGAGAGAGAGAGAGTGAGAGAGTGAGAGAGAGTGGGGGAAGAGTTTCATGGATGAAAAGAAAAAAGAAAAAAGGGGACGACGCTATGTATATAGTCACGTTAGGAGGTGAAGGAGCTAAGTTCTCCACCCGTGTCCATCGTTTCGGTATCTTCGAAACAAATTAAACGTAACACCATAACACCATGAGAAAAGAAATTAAGAGAGAAGATGAAAAATAGATCATTAGAAACATAATGCATACCATTAATGACAAGCACACTGAGCTATGGTCTTCCCCCGGGTCCTTCGCTATGTCTCCCACTGTCGGCATCGCCATCGCCATGGTCGCGATTGCGAACCTGAGAGAGAGAGAGAGAGAGATAGAGAGAGAGTGGGGGAAGAGTTTCTTGGATGAAAAGAAAAAAAGAAAATAGGGGACGGCGCTATGTATATAGTCACGTGAGGAGGTGAAGGAGCTAAGTTCTCCACTCGTGTCCATCGTGTCGGCATCTTCGAAACAAATTAAACGTAACACCATAACACCATGAAAAAAGAAATTAAGAGAGAAGATGAAAAAATAGCATTAGAAACATAATGCATACCATTAATGACAAGCACTGAGCTATGGTCTTCCCCCGGGTCCATCGCCATGTCTCCTACTGTCGGCATCGCCATCGCCATGGTCGCGATTGCGAACCTGAGAGAGAGAGAGAGAGAGAGAGAGAGAGAGAGAGAGAGAGAGAGAGAGTGGGGGAAGAGTTTCTTGGATGAAAAGAAAAAAGAAAATAGGGGACGGCGCTATGTATATAGTCACGTGAGGAGGTGAAGGAGCTAAGTTCTCCACCCGTGTCCATCGTGTCGGCATCTTCGAAACAAATTAAACGTAACACCATAACACCATGAGAAAAGAAATTAAGAGAGAAGATGAAAAAAGAGCATTAGAAACATAATGCATACCATTAATGACAAGCACTAAGCTATGGTCTTACCCCGGGTCCATCGCCATGTCTCCCACTGTCGGCATCGCCATCGCCATGGTCACGATTGCGAACCTGAGAGAGAGAGAGAGAGAGAGAGAGAGAGAGAGAGAGAGAGAGTGGGGGAAGAGTTTCTTGGATGAAAAGAAAAAAGAAAATAGGAGACGGCGCTATGTATATATTCACGTGAGGAGGTGAAGGAGCTAAGTTCTCCACCCATGTCCATCGTGTCAGCATCTTCGAAACAAATTAAACGTAACACCATAAAACCATGAAAAAAGAAATTAAGAGAGAAGATGAAAAAAGAGCATTAGAAACATAATGCATACCATTAATGACAAGCACTGAGCTATGGTCTTCCCCCGGGTCCATCGCCATGTCTCCCACTGTCGGCATCGCCATCGCCATGGTTGCGTTTGCGAACCTGAGAGAGAGAGAGAGAGAGAGAGAGAGAGAGAGAGAGTGGGCGAAGAGTTTCTTGGATGAAAAGAAAAAAGAAAATAGGGGACAACGCTATGTATATAGTCACGTGAGGAGGTGAAGGAGCTAAGTTCTCCACCCGTGTCCATCGTGTCGGCATCTTCGAAACAAATTAAACGGAACACCATAACACCATGAGAAAAGAAATTAAGAGAGGAGATGAAAAAAAGAGCATTAGAAACATAATGCATACCATTAATGACAAGCACTGAGCTATGGTCTTCCCCCGGGTCCTTCGCCATGTCTTCCACTGTCGGCATCGCCATCGCCATGGTCGCGATTGCAAACCTGAGAGAGAGAGAGAGAGAGATAGAGAGAGAGTGGGGGAAGAGTTTGTTGGATGAAAAGACAAAAGAAAATAGGGGACGGCGCTATGTATATAGTCACGTGAGGAGGTGAAGGAGCTAAGTTCTCCACTCGTGTCCATCGTGTTGGCATCTTCGAAACAAATTAAACGTAACACCATAACACCATGAAAAAAGAAATTAAGAGAGAAGATGAAAAAATAGCATTAGAAACATAATGCATACCATTAATGACAAGCACTGAGCTATGGTCTTCCCCCGGGTCCATCGCCATGTCTCCTACTGTCGGCATCGCCATCGCCATGGTTGCGATTGCGAACCTGAGAGAGAGAGAGAGAGAGAGAGAGAGAGAGAGAGAGAGAGAGAGAGAGAGAGAGAGTGGGGGAAGAGTTTCTTGGATGAAAAGAAAAAAGAAAATAGGGGACGGCGCTATGTATATAGTCACGTGAGAAGGTGAAGGAGCTAAGTTCTCCACCCGTGTCCATCGTGTCGGCATCTTCGAAACAAATTAAACGTAACACCATAACACCATGAGAAAAGAAATTAAGAGATAAGATGAAAAAAGAGCATTAGAAACATAATGCATACCATTAATGACAAGCACTGAGCGAGCTATGGTCTTCCCCCAGGTCCATCGCCATGTCTCCCACTGTCGGCATCGCCATCGCCATCGCCATGGTCACAATTGCGAACCTGAGAGAGAGAGAGAGAGAGAGAGAGAGAGAGAGAGAGAGAGAGTGGGGGAAGAGTTTCTTGGATGAGAAGAAAAAAGAAAATAGGGGACGACGCTATGTATATAGTCACGTGAGGAGGTGAAGGAGCTAAGTTCTCCACCCGTGTCCATCGTGTCGGCATCTTCGAAACAAATTAAACGTAACACCATAACACCATGAAAAAAGAAATTAGGAGAGAAGATGAAAAAAGAGCATTAGAAACATAATGCATACCATTAATGACAAGCACTGAGCTATGGTCTTCCCCCGGGTCCATCGCCATGTCTCCCACTGTCGCCATCGCCATCGCCATGGTTGCATTTGCGAACCTGAGAGAGAGAGAGAGAGAGAGAGAGAGTGAGTGAGAGTGGGGGAAGAGTTTCTTGGATGAAAAGAAAAAAGAAAATAGGGGACGACGCTATGTATATAGTCACGTGAGGAGGTGAAGGAGCTAAGTTCTCCACCCGTGTCCATCGTGTCGGCATCTTCGAAATAAATTAAACGTAACACCATAACACCATGAGAAAAGAAATTAAGAGAGAAGATGAAAAAAGAGCATTAGAAACATAATGCATACCATTAATGACAAGCACTGAGCTATGGTCTTCCCCCGGGTCCATCGCCATGTCTCCCACTGTCGGCATCGCCATCGCCATGGTCGCGATTGTGAACCTGAGAGAGAGAGAGAGAGACATAGAGAGAGAGAGAGAGAGAGAGAGAGAGAGAGAGAGAGTGAGTGAGTGAGAGTGGGGGAAGAGTTTCTTGGATGAAAAGAAAAAAGAAAATGGGGGACGACGCTATGTATATAGTCACGTGCGGAGGTGAAGGAGCTAAGTTCTCCACCCGTGTCCATCGTGTCGGCATCTTCGAAACAAATTAAACGTAACACCATGAGAAAAGAAATTAAGAGAGAAGATGAAAAAAGAGCATTAGAAACATAATGTATACCATTAATGACAAGCACTGAGCTATGGTCTTCCCTCGGGTCCATCGCCATGTCTCCTACTGTCGCCATCGCCATCGCCATGGTCGCGATTGTGAACCTGAGAGAGAGAGAGAGAGAGAGAGAGAGAGAGAGAGAGAGAGAGAGTGGGGGAAGAGTTTCTTGGATGAAAAGAAAAAAGAAAATAGGGGACGGCGCTATGTATATAGTCACGTGAGGAGGTGAAGGAGCTAAGTTCTCCACCCGTGTCCATCGTGTCGGCATCTTCGAAACAAATTAAACGTAACACCATAACACCATGAGAAAAGAAATTAAGAGAGAAGATGAAAAAAGAGCATTAGAAACATAATGCATACCATTAATGACAAGCACTGAGCTTTGGTCTTCCCCCGGGTCCATCGCCATGTCTCCCACTGTCGGCATCGCCATCGCCATGGTCGCGATTGCGAACCTGAGAGAGAGAGAGAGAGAGTGAGGGTGGGGGAAGAGTTTCTTGGATGAAAAGAAAAATAAAATAGGGGACGACGCTATGTATATAGTCACGTGAGGAGGTGAAGGAGCTAAGTTCTCCACCCGTGTCCATCGTGTCGGTATCTTCGAAACAAATTAAACGTAACACCATAACACCATGAGAAAAGAAATTAAGAGAGAAGATGAAAAAAAGAGTATTAGAAACATAATGCATACCATTAATGACAAGCACTGAGCTATGGTCTTCCCCGGGGTTCATCGCCATGTCTCCCACTGTCGGCATCGCCATCGCCATGGTCGCGATTGCTAACCTGAGAGAGAGAGAGAGAGAGAGAGAGAGAGAGAGAGAGAGAGAGAGAGAGAGACAGTGGGGGAAGAGTTTCTTGGATGAAAAGAAAAAAGAAAATAGGGGACGACGCTATGTATATAGTCACGTGAGGAGGTGCAGGACTGGACCTGCAGTTTAATCGGATCGGACCAAAAAAATTGACTCAGTCTAACTTTAATTGGACATTTTTAAAGAACCAAAAATTTAACCGGTGCGGTTTGTCCGGTCGAACCGGTTCACGATTGAACCAACTGATTATGGTTTAAAAAAAAAACTTAAAGAAGTTTATCACGTGAGATTTAGATCTTTTGGTACTTGGTTTGGTTTTGATAGACCTAAGTAAATGTGGATATTTTACATAAAAGGCCTATCTGAACTCTGGCGTTGAACCTCGATCCGACCTGTACCAAAGATTTTTGGTTCAATCATCGGTCCGATTTTTAAAACATTGGTTGTGGGTACTCGAGCCGATATCAATCAAGTTGATTTAGGGGTGAGCATTATTCGGATTTGGACCGAAAATCGAACCGAACCGAATTAGAGATTCGGTTCGGCTTGAAAAAAATTTGGTTCGATTTCGATTTTGAAAATATTAAAATATCTTATTTGATTTCGATTTTGGTTTTCGGTTTCGGACTTTCGAATTTGGACCGAAAATCGAACCGAACCGAATTAGATATTCGGTTCGGCTTGAAAAAAAATTGGTTCGATTTCGATTTTGAAAATATTAAAATTTCTTATTTGATTTCGTTTTTGGTTTTCGGTTTCGGTCCAAAATTGAAAACCGAATAAGATTTATGCAATTATGTAAATATTCTAATTTTATGCATATTTTGTAATTAAAAATGTGTATATTTTGACAACAATAATTCTATGTATCTATTTTGAAGCCCAACTTTAGACAACCTTGAAATACAACAAATGTGTTTATATTATTATAACTTTTAATATAATTTAACCATGATTCTAACTTTGGGTTCGATCCATAAAATAATAACAATGTTCAACCGAATAAACTGAATAACCAAATAGCTTATTCGGTTCGGTTCAATTTCGGTTTTGGCTAATTTTGGTTCGATTTCAGTTTTATATTTTTAGAATTTTGGTTTATTTGGTTTTTACTATTTCGGTTCGGTTGAAACCGAATAAACCGAATGCTCACCCCTAAGATGATTTAATGACTTTTTTATATCAATAGTAAATTCACACGTGTTATATGTAAAATAAACCGAATAAACCCAATACCGTTGCGGTCGACAACACCCAACCCCAACAAGCTCCAACGATCGAGAGGAGCTCTATCGTTCAGTCGTATCCTAGCTACGACGGTGAGGAAGAGACGTCGGTTGCTCGAGTGAGGCTTGTGGCCGATCGGGAAGATCGACATAAATCAAGATGATGCCGATGAGTGGGAAGACTCCTACGCCTACCACGAGCCCGACGATGAGGGCAGTATCCAAACTTGATGTAGAATTTTTATCGGTGTCTTTTTCCCACAGTTGTTCGAGGGTGGTGTCCGAAGGGAGCAAGGGTCTTGAAGTGAGCTCGGCTTAGAGGCAGAGGAAAAAAGAGTTTGGACAATGATGGTGGTGGAGAAGAGGAGTTTTTGGCTTGTGGCGGTGGAGGTGATGTGGCTTTGTCCTTTAAGGGGGAGGATGGGACAGGGACGGTGGTGGGGACTGCTCGGAAGGGGGTGGGCACTTGTCCGAGAGTGGTGAGGTTGGGGGTGGCGATTGAGAAGGTGGTGGCGGCGATGCAGGTGGTGGGGATGAAGGTGGAGGCGATGACGAAGGTGACGGAGGTGATCGGCTGCTCAAGCGAGGCTCGTAGTGACCCCCCTCTCTCCTCCGCAGAGAACTGCAAGTCCACCTCCATGTCACCCGAGCTCAGCTTTACCTCGTCGTCGGAGCCGGAGAAGATGTTATCAAAGGAGTTGGCAGGCGATGACCTTATCGTCCTCGGATACTTGCTCGACACCTACAAAAATTCCTCATCGTCTTTAGTCATGGAAATTAAGGTTTTTCTTGTTTAGGGTTAGGGCTGTCGGAGGGCGGGAGGGGGCAGTAGGGGTTGGTCGCGGGGGAGAAGACAATGGGGTAAGGATATTTTGATCAGAAAATATTGGTTAAAAGAGTTGATTGTGTTATAACGTGGGTTACTAAATGGTTGGATTCCCACTTTGTATTTTAGTCCCACAATGGTTAAAGATTAGTATTACACCTTCATTGGGTTATATAAATAAGGCATTTTCCTCCCATTATGTGATTACACCAAGAAGATATATTCTCTCCTATTTTCTTCTTCCTTCTTCTACGTTTATTCAAACATGTTATCAGCACGAAGCTCTAACGGGAGAAAATAAGCGAGAGCATCTCAGTGAAGCCGCCATTTACGGATTCTCTACTTCGGTAATAGGTATGGTTATTTATGTTTATTTTTTCTGCATATGCATATCCTAGGCGCAGCCTGATGTTAATGTTTATACATCTCTTGGCATACTGCTTGGGCAAAAAGAATATTTTTTATCCATTCATCTCACTTCTTTTAGTTAACTCTGATAGCACTCCGATGTTAATCACATATAGATCTCTCGGAGAGAACGCTGGAGTTATTCTTTATTTCTTTCTTTATTTTGTATATATGTTAATACATTCAGATCAAAACCATCAGAGATCTGATGACCATGAACATAAATTGTTTGGTCTATATATATAAGACTTCTGGAATATCATTGTTCGAAGCATACCATATGTGGTATTTTTGAAAGACTTCTTGAACATAATCATTGTTCGAAGCATACTATGAACATCTAGTGTTGGTATTTACCTACAACTTCTAGAACATCATTGTTCGAAGCATACCATGAACAAGATTTATTTGGTATAAATAGACTTCTGAAACATCATTGTTTGAAGCATACACCATGAACATAAATTGTTTGGTGATTTACCAAGTGCTTATGTTAACTTGTTATTATTGATCTTATACAGCAATATGTCGAGCCTCACAAAGCATGATTTCAAGCCTCTAAACATAGAAGGCCAGAACTTTCTCAACTGGAGTTTGAATGCTGAATTGCACCTTCAAGCCAAAAGCTTAGGTGACGCAATTATGGCTGATAAGCCAATATTTGCACAAGATAAAGTGAAGGCTTTAATTTTCCTAATACATCATATTCATGATGATCTCAGGACTGAGTACTTAACAGTCAAGGACCCCTTGGTGCTATAGAATTCTCTAGCTAAGAGATATGATCACCCAAAAATGGTCATACTACCAGGTGCACTTCATACTAGGTGCACTCCATGAATGGTTCAATCTACGTTTCCAATATTAAAAGACAGTTACAGCCTATAATTCAGCTATGTTCAGGATTACTTTACAATTGAAGTTATATGGTGAAGAAGTGACATAACATTTTATGCTAGAGAAAATATTTACCATATTTTATGCGACTAATATGACCCTACAACAGACGTATAGTGAGAGAAATTTTAAGAAGTATTCCGAACTCATTGTTGTCATACTCGTGGCCGAGAAAAATAATGAGTTATTAATAAAAAATTATACTAGTAGACCAACTGGGTCTGCACCAATTCCACCTGAAGTGAATGCGACTAGTGCTCGAAAAAATATAACCAATACTAGGGGTCGAGGAAATCACAGAGGTAGAGGGCATGAACGCTATGGAAGCCAAAGAAATGGCTACAATCCGGGTCCAAGGAACGATACACAGTTCAAAAATAAGGGATTTAATCCTCAAAGAAACAATGTCCAAATTTCCAATCCAGCTGCTCCAACTAATATTTGCAAACGTTGTGGAAGAGATGGTCATTGGATGCGAAACTGTCGTACCACACAAAAGAAAGTAGACAAGTATGAAGCCTCAAAGAGTATGGAGACTAATCTCATGGAGGGTACACCACACATGAATTTTAATAATTTCTTTCAAGATAAGGATGGAAACGCAATTTTGAAAGACCAATTCAACGCCATGATGGCGAAGTCAATGAATAGTTGTTGTATGCTTATATAAGTTTATTTACTTTGCACTTTGAATAAATTGGTCATTATATGATCAATAGTCTAGGTAGTTTACTTTCTTTGAAGCAATTTTATTTAGATTTTGATTAAGTTATAATAATTGGCAATATGCCAAGTTTAACTATTTAGTAGCATATTAATATACTATTAATTTATTTTTTTGAAAGGTATAGACAATGATGATGGCATATGATTGATAGATGGTGTAACAACTATACTATATTAAAAACTAGGAAGTTTTTCACAACATATGCCCCAAATACTGCCAAGATGACCACCATTGCTGGACCCGTGCAGATTATAGAAGGTTATGGTAAGGCAGATATTGTGTTGCCAAATGGAACACACTTAGTCATCCAAAATACATTATTATCTAGTAGATCTAATATAAATCTACTCAGATTTATAGATATTCAAATAAACGAATTTTATGTTGAAACCATGAACTATGATAGCAAAGAGTATCATTGTATCACCTCTAATGTTGGAAGCTATAAGCTCACATTAGAAAAGTGCAAGTTAATCCCCTCGGGGCTATATCAAACTACTCTGAAGGTAGTAGAATCTCACCCCATCACTAGCAAAAGGCTAAAGGATCCAAGGAATCTAATCCTTTGGCATGACAGATTAGGTCATCCATGATCGACTATGTTGAGAAAGGTCATCAACAATACCAATGGACATAATTTATCATACCAAAGTCTTTCATTTCTACTGAACATTTGTATGTATCTTGTTCATAGGGTAAACTCATTATAAGACATTTACTTCTCAAAATAGCTTTTGAATCGCCACCATTCCTTCAGAGAATACAATGTGATATGTGCGGACCAAATGATCATGCTAGCAGACCTTTCAGGTATTTTATGGTTCTAATAGATGCTTATAGTCGATGGTCAAATATTTTCTTACTCTAATCTAGAATTTTTGCCTTCTCCAAGCTACTTTCTCAGTTGATTAAGCTTAAGACTCATTTTTCTTACCAACATGTTAGAACGATTCGACCTGATAATGCAGCTGAGTTCACTTTCCGTACTTTTGATGATTATTATGCTTCCGTAGGAATAGAAGTTGAACATTCCGTCCCTCATGTTCATACCCAAAATGGTTTAGCAGAGTACTTGATTAAGCGTTTTCAGCACATAACAAGGCCTTTACTCATTCAATCAAACTTACCTGTTTCAGCTTGGAGACATGCCATATTACATGCGGCTAAATTGATCATTGTTAGGCCAACTGCATATCATGAGTTTTCACCATCACAACTTGTGGAAGGCCATCAACCTAAGATCTCTTATTTGTATAAATTTGGTTGTGCTGTTTATGTTCCTATTCTCCCTTCTTAGCACTCTAAAATGGGACCTCTGCACCTTTTAGGAATTTATATTGGTTTTGATTCGCCTTCAATCATTAGATATTTAGAACCTTTAACTGGTAATATTTTTACTGCCAGATTCGCATACTGCCATTTTGATGAGACTAAATTTTCGTCGTAAGGGGAAATAAGAAAGAAAAGAATGTTCTTACAGAACCATTCGCCATAAATAAATGACATGAATTATCATGGGATAATCCCACTCTGTCTTTTCTAAATTCTCGTACTAATCAATGTGAAACTGAGGCGAAGGATATTGCATCTACATGAGATTGCAAATCAAATGCCAGATGCATTTATTGATACAGCTAAAGTGATTAAATCACATGTGCCCGCTGCAAATGCGCCAGCTCGAATTGATATCCCCGTAGGAAAAAATAGCAGAGTTGCTAATGAATCTACTGTACGCCAGAAGCGTGGTAGACCTATAGGTTCGAAGGACTTAGTCCCTAGAAAGGAAAAATATCCAAGTAACGCTCTTAAGAAGGTTACATATAACGCTCAAGAAGAGGTTATGAATGACAGATCCATACTCTCTGAAAACCCAAAAGAGGTTATTGTCTTAGAAAAGATACAAGTCCAAGAGGAGGCTCAGGTACCTGAAAGCAAAGAGATATCTATTTTTTATACATATACAAGAGAGGTATGGGATCGCAAAGATATAACAATAGATGAGATATTCTTATTCTCAGTAGCTACTGAAATATCTAAGGGCATTAATGACACTGAACCACGTAGCATCGATGAATGTCGACAAAGAAAAGATTGGCCAAAATGGAAGGATGTTCTTCAAGAAGAATTAGATTCCCTTAATAAACGTGGAGTGTTTGGACCTATAGTACAAACACCAAAAGACGTCAGACCGGTAGGTTATAAG
Organism: Iris macrosiphon; assembly: GCA_036927795.1. Classification (NCBI taxonomy): domain Eukaryota; kingdom Viridiplantae; phylum Streptophyta; class Magnoliopsida; order Asparagales; family Iridaceae; genus Iris; species Iris macrosiphon. The sequence continues at coordinate 38,211,919 of JAYESA010000007.1, forward strand.
TGGGTGTTTGTAAGAAAGCAAAATAAAAAGAATAAAATTGCTCGATTTAAGGCACGATTAGTGGCATAAGGGTTTTCTCAGAGACCCAGAATTGATTACGAAGAGACGCATTCTCCCGTAATGGATGCAACAACGTTCCGTTATTTGATAAGTCTGACAATTAAGAAAAAGTTGGACATGAGACTTATGGACGTTGTAACAACCTATCTATATGCTGATTTAGATAGCGATATCTATATAAAAATTCTAGATGGATTTAACCTACCTAGCTCAAAAGCTAAGAATATGAATTCCATAAAGCTAAGACATTCATTGTACGGTTTGAAACAATCCGGAAGGATATGCTACAACCGTCTTAGTGAATATATGAAAATAGAGGGATATGAGAATAATCCTATATGCCTATATGTCTTCATAAAGAAATCTAAGGAGGGTTTCGCTATAGTTGTAGTATATGTCGATGACATAAACTTGATTGGGATAAGACATGGAATCAATGAGACTGCAAATTATCTGAAAAAGGAGTTCAAGATGAAAGATCTCTGAGATACGAAATATTGTATCAGATTACAAATTTAGCATTGTACTAATGAAATTTTAGTGAATCAATCCAAATACATAGAAAATCTATTGAAACCGTTCAATATGGATAAAACTCATCCCCTTAGCACTCCAATGGTTATTCGATCTTTAGATATCAATAAAGATCCATATCGTCCTAAGGACGACAATAAAATGGTGCTAGGACCCGAAGTACCGCCTTAGTGCCATTGGGGCATTAATATATCTATCACAATGTACAAGGCCAGACATATCATTCTCTGTCAATCTGTTGGCTAGATAAAGCTTGGCGCCAACTCGCAGACATTGGAATGGCATTAAACATGTGATGAGATATCTTCGTGGAACTACCGACATGAGATTATTTTATACTTGTGGTTTATATGACATCGTGAATCTAGTTGGCTTTGTAGATTCAGGTTATTTATCTGATCCCCATAAATGTCGTTCACAAACTGGATATATGTTTCTTAATAGCAATGCAACTATTTTTTGACGTTCAACAAAATAGACAATGGTTGCTACCTCCTCAAATCACTCAGAAATAATAGCTCTCCATGAAGCAAGTAGAGTATATATTTGGCTGAGATCGTTGATTCAACACATTCGTAGCTCCTGTCACCTTTCTCCTACCGCAGATACTCCAACTGTTATTCATGAGGATAATGCAGCATGTATTGCACAAATTCAAGGTAGATTCATTAAAGGAGACATGACCAAGAATATCTCACCGAAGTTTTTCTATACTCATGAGCTTCAGAAGAACTTTGATATTGATGTCCAACAAGTTAGCTCAAGTGATAATCTTGCAGACTTGTTCACCAAATCGTTGCCAAAGTCAACTTTTCAGAAACTAATTCATGAAATTGGAATGCGACGTCTTAATCAGCTGACTGTTCTGGATCAACATCATCAGGGGGAGTAATTATTTTCAGGGGGAGATACATTTTGTATGGACTATATCGCGTTGTACTCTTTTTTCTTAGTCATAAATTTTTTTTATTGTGTTTTTCCTGACAAGGTTTTAATGAGGCAACATTAAGCGTGTCCAACACCTATCTAAGTCATCCTAAAGATTGCACTCTTTTCTTTCGCACAGATTTTGTCCTAATGTGTTTTTCTGGCAAAGTTTTAACGAGGCAATAGGCTTAGAGATGGTGGTCATCCAAAGGGGAGTGTTATAACGTGGGTTACTAAAGGTTTGGATTTTACTTTGTATTTTAGTCCCATATTAGTTAGATATTAGTATTACACCTTCATTGGGTTGTATGAATAAGGCTTTTGCCTCCAATTATATGATTACACCAAGAAGAGATCTTCTCTCTTATTTTTTTCTTCCTTCTTCTACGTTTATTCAAACAGATTGTCAGTCGTGGATGATTTTCGTCAAAAGTGGGAGGTGTTATGCATTATGGTAAAGCAGTGTGGTGTACCTTGAATTATGGTAAATATGGAGTGCAACTCAAATTTTTGCATTTAATTTTTTTCAACAATTTTTTCTTAAATCATATTAATTTTTTATTAATAAATGGTGAGGATTTACAAATGGCACTCAATTTTGAACTGTTTTCAAGCCTCATTATATTATGGAAGATATTACTCTAAAGCGCATATGAATATTTAGTTAAGCCAATTATAATATCCATATTTAGGGTCCATTTGGTTTGCAGGGTTGGACAACGTAATATAATTGACATTACATTATCAATCTAACTCAGGTTTTGGTTGGGCAAATTTTTTTGGATGTAATATAATCGTGATTATAAGTTTGATTACATTACATCAGTTTTTTCTAAAACAAATTACGTTATAAAATTCATGTAATCGCAATCACAATACAACTTAAGGGTGTATTTGCTATGGAAAATACTATATAGCTAGAAATAAAAAAATTGAAAATAAAAAAACCTAAATAAAAGAAAAGAATGAAAAAATTGGAAAAAAGGAACAAACGAGAAAAACTAAACGAAAAAAAGAAAATTCAAAACAAAAAAAAAGACAAAAAGAAAAGAAAAAAATAAAAAAAATAAAACAAAATAAAACAAATAAACAAAAAAAGAATAAAATGGAAAATTGAATAATGAAAAAAAACAATAAAAAAGAAAAAGAAAGAAAAAACTTATATTTTTTCCTATTTTATATTTTTAAAATTTTCCATTAAAAAATTTAATTTAATTTTTATTTTTGCTTTATTTTTTATTTACTTTTAAATTTTATGTTGTATTTTTTAATTACATTATAAACTCAATTACATTACATGGTAAACCAAACATATGAATACAATTAATATTATATTACTTGGTTTGACTATATGCTCCAACCAAACATGGTAATGTAATTGTAATTTTAATTCCATTACATTACAAACTCAATTACATTACAAACTCAAATTTATTACGATTACAATTATATTACAATGAACCAAACTAGCCCTTACACCAATTTCACCTTACCTATGTTGACTGATTTTACAGGCTCAATGTCATTCCTTTTAAAACCATTGTTCCCAAACTCATATTTAAAACCACTTGTTCCTAAAGTCATATTAAAGTCAAGTCCAACAAATTATTTATTTATTATTATTGATTCCTTAACTACACAAATTCCTTTTATTATTATTTTTAGACGTGAATCAAGCCTGGCCGGCCCAAAAATTCTATTCACTAACATGGTTAAGAGAGAGAATCCATTCAGTCATCTACTTTTTTTTACTTCCCGGCATAACGCTCAGGGCCCGACGTAACGCTCGGGACTTTTGTGCACACTGTATTGCATGCCTTTAGGCCTATTGCCCCCCTAACTTCCACCATTTATAAATGAAAGAAATAATACGCCACCGTGACTCGATCCACTGACATTCTGCCACCCGGCCGGGGTCTTATACCTCTCCTCGGTAATCACAAGAGTCACTCGAGTTCGGTCATTCAGTCATCTACTTCTTCAGCCTAAGAACGAAAGAGAAGTGACTTTAAGCTCTTGGTAGTTATAAGCTCTATATTAAAATAAATTTTTTGGGTATGAACCACCAAACATCTACTTGGGCCAGATTTAGTATTAAGAATTTAGTGGCTGACTTTTAAAGGGGCATATTAGGGTTATGGCATAATGATGATGGCTTAATTTGGTAGGATGAGGGTTTAATTTGATATATATGTATCATTGGGTTTTTTTTTTTCTCAAATAACATAGATTTTAAAGTGTGATGGGCTTTATTCATGTGAAGGTAGACTTAGAAATTTATTTAAGAAATAAAAAATTGTTAGGTTATAACCTAAACCTTTAGTATATAATACATTGGAATTTCCATAACTTCCAATGAAAGGTTATTAATATACATTGCAATAGATTCTTCTATAGGTTTGGATGAGCTACTCCTAAAACTGGACTTTTTGTATATAAAAAATTTGTTGTTTGTGTCACGCCCCAATCTCTAAATACATAGGACCAGGCCACGTGGCAATGGCCAGCTAATACGACTACGAAGGATTTTCCAATTTAATGGATCCGACGAAGCGTACTATGCTATCCTAAAATACTATCAAGTCCGATATGCTATCATACAACAAGTAAATGTCTAATCTCATCCACATAATACAATATAATAAAGACTGAAACAAGTGCTGATAAATAAAATACAAAGAGTCTGAATATCCATAATACATCTGAAATAGTCTGAATGAGGACAAACCCACTGAAATACAACAATGGAATAAAGGTGCAGAAAGTAGTAAGATAACTAGACTAGAGTATCAACTATCTAGATAAAGATACCCTAGCCCAAAGCAGCAGTGTACCCTAAATCACGAAAACTCCTCTGGAAATGCCTCAAAGTCCTCAGCTATGAATCCGGTCTCTACTCCTGCTCCGTAGATAGTCGAGTATAAGTGCTCGTCCGGATCTAGAAATAAACCAGGTCCTCAAAGGGACGTAACAAGATACAAAAATGTACATGCCATAAAGTAAATACTGTGTAAACTCGAGGGTGATCTAACCAGCTAAGTGAAATATACTTGAAGACAACCTTGGTACGTATGGGTATCACACCCCAGTTCTAAATATAAGAAACTGAGCCACGTGGTAATGGCCAACGGGTACACTTCGACATATATCCCAATCTAATGGACCCGACGGAGTGCACATAAGCTGTAAAGTACAATGAATAAAATCCAACATATAACACATAGACAGTGAAACTAAATCTCATCCACAGACAACTAAAATATAGAGCACATAGAGAAAATCATAACTACTAATGTGCAGAAGGAAAATAAGACAGAAAAAGTATCATAATACAAATACGAGTAGAGTCATACGGGAATAAACCCACTAATACAAATACTGAAATGAAGGAAAGTAGTAAGATCACAAGGGACGGTATCTGAAAACTAGATAGTAATACCGGCCTAGGGTGAAGTCACTACCAGAGATCAAACGAAGTCCTCGGAAAGGATCTCGTCCTCTGCAACAGGTCCTGCTCCTGGATATACACCCGATCCGTACTGTCACACCCCGGTCCCGTAGGGCCGTTCGTCCTCGCTTTGGTACCTACGGAACTGATCGTCCTCGCACGGGCGTAATGCCGTGCAAGCCTAAAATGCGCTTGCACAAGGCCAAAGCTTTGATACAAGGGCAAGTAAGCTATTCAATACTAAAGCATCGACACATAACATTTGCAGAAAAGTTAAGAACACAATGGCATATGAAAACATGCTCTTTTATTGATAATCGAAAGTGTTACAAGCGGCGCATGGCCGATGTTACAATTCGCTCAGGCACTCTTTCTCTCGATTACAATGACACCATTCCATACATTATGTCCCTCTATACAAAAGCAGCTCAAAGCAGGCACAACTCGATGCGGCTCAAGGCATCGACTCCAGATCTCCAGTTCCTTGGGATGAGGCACGACTATCGCTTCCTCAGACGGACAAGCACCTGAGAACAAGTAACTGTTAATGGGTCAGCACTTTTATAAGTACTGGTGAGTATAAACAACTGAACAGAAGCTACACCCCCTGAAACCTACACTAAGTAATCATGTGGCAAAAAATTGCATTACTAGTGACCTTGCTAGTTTTACCTATGTTCGTTACATGGAGTTCGCTAGCAGAGTCATATTTCTGTATATTTGGAAACATCCTTTTTGAAAACGGAATTCAAACAACAAATCAATTGAGGCAACCAATTCAAGCATGATGACCCTAACCGGGTGTGCGCAGCGTGTTCGGTGAACTATACCCAAAGATTCTAGGGACATGCAGCATTTAGGAACCATCAATCAATCAAGCTCACAAGTTAAACTATCAATCAGAGTTTGGTCCCCGAGAAACTCAGGATCGGTAGCGGTAATCCAGCTAACCAATAACTCATATTCTGATCCTATTAGCAGTTGTGACCGAGGTTCAGCTCTGCACTAATAGTCATTGTCTGACCGATGCAATGCATGAAGCACTAACAGGTAATCTCTACGATGCAGACAAAATGAACAAGTAGGCTTATGTATAAACTCATATTCATTTATTACCCACAGCCGAACGGTTATCCCTGCAGTAGACATACAAGTTAGCAATAATTTGCATAAACATATATGTATACCGTTCTTTAGTTTCCTGTCCGTCTCTTCATCAACAATTAGGTGTGCAAGAAGTCTAGCCTAGCATGCTCCCTAACTACCTGAATGCAGCTATCTCCATGAACAAGCTAACTTCTCTAGTACAGACTCAACTCTTCTCAACAGAAGCACCGCCTCTCATCTAATAGCCACGCCCCCAAGATCCCGTAGGATCGGAACATCAGGGCGCACTATTAGTCTTACCCCATCGAATCTCCATCCTCCTTTCTAATATCCACACCCCAAGCTCAGGGCACGATATTAGTCTCCCATATTTTGTTTGTCCTCCATCCACCGCAAGCACCCATATTTCACTGGCACATCTCTTATCACAATAGCAACACAACGTGACAAAGCAACATTCAAACTATCTTATCACATTTCTAGTAGCCGCACCCCCAAGATCCCGTAGTGTAAACACCCTGAATTTTTGAGAATATTTTTAAGATGAGTTATTACGAATTTTGGTATTTTCTGGAATTTAAGACAAAGATGATGGTGATTTAAAGAATTTTCAGTGTGACCAAATGATGTTAAATTAGTCCAAAAAATAATATAATATGATGCACAATAGAAAATCGGACCTATGGTAATTTTCGGTGAATTGTTTGGACTCCGTAGCGGCATTTTACGCCTTTGAGACTATTGATTTCTAAAACCGAACCAAACCAAGCTCAAACCAATCCAGTTTAAACCCACCAAAGTGGGTCAGACCCGAACCGCTGTAGAATCCGACCCGCTGCAAACCCTAGGTTGCCGTGAATACTGTAGCGCCTATAAAGCTTCGACGTTCGTGCCAGGGAGGCCGCCACCTCGAGATCACAGCCGCTTTTCCTCACGAGGAGCCGACTTCCCCCATCCTTCGAACGCCGCTCGGTCAAGACCCAGGTCGCCAACGCTCAGCCCAGACGTCGATCACCCAGTCGGTGTCGACTTCCCCTCAAGACCCCGGCGCCGCTGCCGCCAGGCCGAAGGTGATCTCGAGTCGACACAGCCGTCCCCTGTGTCCGACTTCGCAGAGATTATCAGTCGGGTTCCTCCCAAATCGAACAGCACCGACCCCAACCCCGCCGTGCCGACGACGCCTTCCTCCCCGACCCGACAACGCCGCATCAGCCGACCAAGGCTGTCGTCCCTCTGGTCGACCCCGCCTCGGAGTTGACCCAGCCCCGTCGCGGTCATGACCGAAAAACCTAGTCTGTATGCCTGGACTCAGCAACCTGATCGCAGGACACGGAATTGACGTTTGGACACGTGGGAAACAGAATTCACGGAGCCCTGTTCAGGTACCGATTTCTCTCACCTCGCAGCACCGTTTTCAATTCTGTCAGTTGCTATGTGTAGACTGTATAACCTTTTTGGTGCCCGTGTAACTCGCTCGGTGCATCGCGTCCTGTAGTGATCGTACACCGCGATCCAAAAGCAGGAAAAATAATACCCCGTTCCACCCCGGAACCGAGTACGCCCCGCCAATCGGGACGACTTGGTCGCACGCGGTCTTTACCGAACTGTGCGCGACGTTGATACGGTCGTGTGGGATTTTGCAGAAGCTGATTCGGATGTGCGAGCACACCGGAATCAGTGCGTATCCGCCGACGACACCCCGTATCCGTCCTTTCTGGAACACGCTGTAACTTCGTGTACACACGTAGGATCGAGATGAAACTTGCACCATCGGACTCATAGCAATACGCTGGTCCTGTGAGCCAAGTTTGGTCCGATTCTGAGAACGTTGATAAAATCGCGTATCGTGGGCCCCAACCGGCTCCACTTGACGGGCGATTTTGTGAACGGCTCATCGGAATCCAATTCTGGAAGTTCCGTTGGGTTCGTATCATCGTTCCTGACTTGTAGACACTGAGTTAGAGTAATTTGGAGACCTTTGACCCTGACACGCTTTTCGGTGCAAAGCGGGCCCACATATGGAACTCGCTTTGGCCGGAAATGACCTTTTTGCCCCTGTGTCCAAATTGGACGTAAGGACAGGCATTTCTAGCAGTTTAACACCTTCTGAGACTGTTGGTGATATTTATTACAGCTTTTGAGTAGCACCTACAGGATCCACTGCTACAGGGACAGTTGTTGACATTCAAACATCAGGCAAGTGTACCTTGCCAAACTTTGCAGTCTTGCTATATATTTTCCTTGTCTCATCATATTACTGTGCATGCTTAACCTAGGATCGTTTGACATACTTAGCGTCCAATTATCGGTCGGGTGCCAACATCGTACGCGGTGTTGGGTATTGTCATCTAGAGATGGACATACGTGACACTTTCTTCTCGTACTTGTCTTACCAAGTACACTATGACCCAGGACACTCGACACTGTTCATGGAATAGGATCCTCTCGAGATATTTGTGGTGATTCTGTATAGGATACAGGACTTATAGAGATACTATATTCTAGATACATTATAACTTGTGCATTAGTTATGACCCCGCTGACATGGACGTGAGACGTTATGTTCATGATTTATGTGGTTACATTGGGTGGGGAGAGACACACAGACTACAGGCTGATTATATATATACACCCCTACTATTGTGAGGCCCAAGACTCTGAAGCCCGAGCTTGGCCCATTACTCATTATTACTGCTACTACTGGCTCCCCTACACTGAGCTTATAGTATGCTTCAGCCTGAGTTTTAGTGCTGCTCTCATCTTGCATATCACTTATCTGGTTATTTAGTACTCCCTATTGTTCCATCTATTGCTGGATAGATTTACAGGCTACAGGTTGACTATGTTATGCCGGCTACTCAGTATCCCGCTGAGCTAGACCACCTCTTGACACCACTGTTACAGGCTCCCCTACACAGAGCTTGTAGATGTTCAACCTGAGTACTACTGATATTCTCTCTTGTATTTTATACAGATGTTTACATACTTACCCTGTTTATCTTATTATTTGCTGCACTGTTTATATTCTGGCTTGTATTATTTTTTGTACCTTGCTATGTCCCCTGAGGACCTGGATATGGATTTCTGTCCCCAGATTTTGCAGACGTGCTTTATCCCGAGGTATACGGGACCGCAGCAGGAGAAGCCGATCCAGGAGCTGTACCGCCATCTGAGGACGAGGTCTTAGCTGAAGACTTCTCTTGAGCATCCATGCTCATGCTCAGCTTTTATTTATTTCAGTCTTTTATATTCTGGTCTGTTGAACCATTGTACTAGATATTATGGGGTTGTTCCCCGAAGTACTTTGTTGAGACTAGATGATGATTTACATCCTTATTTATCCTGTGGATCATATTTTATATCTTGTGTGGATGAGATTAGTTGTACCATGATTGTCGTAGACTTTGTTTTACAGCTTAAGTATGCCCTGATGGATCAATTAAATTGGGTTTGTCCATCGGTGCGTACTGCTGGCCATTGCCACGTATCTGGTCCCACGATATTTTGGGACTGGGGCGTGACATGGTTTTTGTGGTGGCCCATGCAGGTCTACGACGAAATTGTTCGGTTTCAACTTAGGAACTGAACCAGCCTGCCCTAAGGATAGAATAAGTTCTAGGATCTCATCCATTATTTAACCCATTGTGGAACTCTATATCGAACTCAAAATTGTTACTTGAACTGCATCCTGTATTGATTCCTCTGTGCGTTTTTACAGTTTATCTTTTGGTTGCAGAGAAATGGATCCCAGGAACGGAGATAAGATTCCATTGGATACGCCACACGACGCTGTGGTTACTTATATTGACGGAGTGACCCCAGGGAATGGAGGACAAGCATCACAGAGCACTCAAACCGGTCAGCCTAATCCAAGGTTCCAGAGAGATGACATCCCACCTCCACCACAGTTCACTCCCCAGATGCCAGCTTTCCCGCCAGGACAAGCCATGGAAGGGCAACAGATGTTCCAGATAATGTATGCTATGATGCAAGCACAGCAGCAGATTCAGCAAGAAGCCCAACGTCAGGAGGCCGAGAATCTGAGAACCAGCCTGGTATCCGCATTGGAGCAGGCAAATCCACCAGCAAGGAGGTCAGCGACGGGATCTATCACCGACTTCCGTCAGCTCAAACCTCGAACCTTTTCTGGTAAAGAGGGACCAACAGAAGTTCATGAATGGCTCACAAACATTCAGCATCAGTTAGAAGCCGCTGAACTTCCTAGAGAGAAGTGGATGACTGCAGTCAGAATGCAGTTAACGGAGAATGCACATCACTGGTGGTTAGCAGAGGAGATGAGGCTCGGGCAAGACTGAGTCACCTGGGAAGAGTTCTCCAGACTCTTCAGAGAGATGTACATTCCCGCAGTAGCGCGGTCAGAGCTCAGAGACAAGTTCCACCGCCTTATCCAAGGCAACATGACAGTGAAAGAATACAACGCTGAATTCATTCGCCTCAGTCGCTTTGCCCCAACCTTGATTTCGACCGAGGAAGAGAAAGCTGAGAAGTTCTTTGACGGGATGAAGTTCGAGCTCCAGAGATTGATTGGATCGGTCGCACCTACATCTTATACCGACGTTCTCGCAGCAGCACGACGCATGGAGCGCGTCACTAGAAGAGAGTCGAACCTGAAGAGGCCTATCAACTCAGCACCATCCAGGACAGCACATGGGGATTCAGCAAAACGGACCCAGAGGAGTATGCCTGAGAGGACAGCGCACAGAGCCATATCTCTCCCTACTTGTCACCACTGCGGCAAGATAGGTCACATTGAGAGAGAATGCAGACGCAAGTTGGGACTCTGCCTAGCTTGCGGTTCCAACCAGCATCAGACCAGAGAGTGCACCGAGCACAGAGAGGGAGCACCGAGATTAGCTTTGCCTGCACCACGACCAGCTTACCCAGCAGTAGGAGCACAGCAGACAGGAGTTGGTGGAGTCAGACCACCAGCCCCAGGAGGGAACCAGCAGAGACCACCCCTGGCACCACAGGCAGCTCTATTTCAGCAGGCTCAGCAGCAGCGAGGCCAAGCTCAGGGACGAGGCCTGGCATTCACTTTAGCTGTTGAGGAGGAGGCTACAGCAGGCGAGGTCATCGCAGGTACTATTCTAGTAGCTTCATTACGAGCAGTAGCATTATTTGATTCTGGAGCATCGCATTCATTTATAGCAGCTAGCTTTGTAGCCACACATAGAGTAGCTACCGCACCCCTTCCGAAGATGAAGAGAATTCTTACGGGAGGCAGAATTATTCTGGTTAGTGACGTCTGTAGATCATGTTCTGTAGTCGTTTGTGGCCGAGAAATGCGAGCTTAATTCCTGATATTTTCTATGCCGGACTATAATATCGTACTTGGTATGGACTGGTTAAGTCAGTACCATGCGACTCTTGATTGCCGACTTGGGCGGATTATCTTTAGACCGCCTGGACATCCAGAATTTGAGTTTCTTCGAGGAGCAGTAGAGTAGAGAGTTCAGCCTACACTTAGGGTACTAACTGTAGAAGGGGAGACAGGTTACCCAAGAGTCATCTCAGAATTTGTGGATGTATTTCCCGATGATCTTCTAGGTTTACCACCTGATCGGGAAATAGAATTCACAATAGACCTAACTCCAGGAGCAGAGCCTATCACTTCATCAGTATATCGGCTGGCACCTAAGGAGTTAGTGGAGTTGAAAGCACAGGTTGATGATCTTTTGGAAAAGGGTTTCATTCGGCCCAGTGTTTTATCTTGGGGAGCACCCATATTATTTGTGCCAAAGAAGGATGGAACAGTACGGTTGTGCATTGATTACAGGGCACTGAATGCTGTGACGATCAAGAACAGGTATTCCTTACCACGCATTGATGATCTATTCGATCAATTGAGTGGTGCAAGGGTATTCTCGAAGATTGACTTAAGATCCGGCTATCATCAGATCAAAGTAAGGAAGGAAGATATCCCGAAGACCGCATTCAGAACCAAGTATGGACATTATGAGTTTTTGGTGATGCCGTTTGGTTTAACCAACGCGCCAGTGGTGTTTATGAGCTTAATGAACAGAGTCTTCCATCAGTTCTTGGATAAATTCGTGGTGGTGTTCATTGATGACATTCTCATATATTCCAAGAGCCCTGAAGAGCACGAGGAGCATCTCAGAATCGTGTTAGAGACCTTGAGACAGGAGAAGTTATATGCCAAACTCAGTAAGTGTGAGTTCTGTATGGACAAAGTGCCTTTCTTGGGACATATCATCTCAGGAGAAGGACTTTCAGTAGATCCGGAGAAAGTTGCGGCGATAGAGACTTGGCCTACACCCACCTCAGTTGCGGAGGTGAGAAGTTTTCTCGGACTTGCGGGCTATTACCGAAGATTTGTAGAAATTTTTTCGAGAATTGCCGAACCGATGACGAAGCTGCCCGTAAAGACCAGGAGTTTATATGGACAGAAGACTGCCAGAAGGCCTTCGAAGAACTGAAGAGAAGATTGACAACAACACCTGTCTTGACTCTTCCTTCAGGGTCAGGAGGTTTTGTTGTTTACAGCGATGCATCAGGCAGTGGACTAGGATATGTTTTGATGCAACATGGCAAAGTTATTGCTTATGCGTCGAGACAGTTGAAAGTCTACGAGAAGAACTATCCAACACATGATTTGGAACTAGCAGCAGTTATATTTGCATTAAAGATTTGGAGGCACTACCTTTATGGGGAAAAAGTAGACATCTTTACAGATCACAAGAGTCTGAAGTATGTGTATACTCAGAAGGAGCTTAACATGAGGCAGAGATGCTGGCTCGAATTGATGGTAGATTTTGACATAGATCTGCAGTATCATCCGGGAAAGGCGAATGTTGTTGCAGATGCGCTCAGCAGGAAGCCTACAGCTTATTTCTTGATGATGCAGCCCGAGTTATTGAGAGATCTACAGGAGCTTCAAATAGAAGTTGTCTTACCAGGACAGAGTGGCTTGATGGCTAACCTTGAGATTCAGTCATCACTCGTGGAGAAGATTAAGGAGGCATTGCCCACCGATTCTAGATTTTGAAGACTCAAAGAGAGGACAGAAGCAGGCATGCAGACAGGACTCCGCATTCACGAAGATGGGACATTGAGGTTTGGAAATCGTCTGTATGTTCCAAATGGAGAATTGAGACATGAGTTAATGGCGGAAGCACATAGCTCTATGTACTCTGTTCACCCAGGAGGAACCAAGATGTACCGAGACTTGAGATAGTATTACTGGTGGCACGGAATAAAAAGGGAGATCGTAAGATTTGTGGCCAAATGCTTAGTCTGCCAGCAAGTAAAGGCCGAACATCAGAGGACTGCAGGTATGTTACAGCCACTTCCTATACCGGAATGGAAGTGGGAGCATATCACGATGGATTTTGTCACAGGATTTTCAAGAAGCCCCAACGGAAGAGATGCAGTTTGGGTTATCGTGGATAGACTCACTAAATCATCACACTTCTTGCCATTTAGAGTTGGACAGTCCACAGAGGTACTAGCCGACATGTATATGCGACAAATCGTTAAATTACATGGAGTGCCTGTTAGTATTGTATCGGATCGAGATTCGAGATTTACCTCTCATTTCTGGAGAAGCATTCAAGAGAGTCTAGGCACCAGACTCAAATTCAGCAGGGCTTACCACCCACAGACAGATGGCCAATCGGAGCGCACCATTCAGATATTGGAGGACATGTTACGATCATGTATGCTAGACTTCGGAGGATCTTGGGAAGATTATTTGCATTTAGTGGAGTTCTCCTACAACAACAGTTATCAGGCCAGCATCCAGATGGCACCATTTAAAGCTTTATACGGAAGAAAGTGCAGATCGCCTATATGCTGGAGTGACGTGGGTGAACGTCAAATACTGGGTCCAGAATTGGTAACGCAAACAGTAGAAAAGGTGAAACAGATTCAGAATCATCTACGAGCAGCTCAGGACCGACAGAAGCATTGGGCGGATACGCACAGGCGTCCCCTAGAGTTCAAAGAAGGAGATCACGTGTTCTTGAGGATTTCGCCCACTCGTGGTACTATCAGATTCGGGAGCAGAGGCAAGTTGAGCCCAAGGTATATTGGGCCATTTGATATTCTAGAGCGCGTTGGTGAGGTGGCTTATCATCTTGCATTACCTCCATCCTTAGAAGGAGTGCATGACGTATTCCACGTCTCACAACTGCGAAGGTACGTGATCGACCCAAGTCACGTAGTCGATCATTCAGAGATCGCAGTAGGCCCAAGCTTGAGATATGAAGAGCAACCAGTTGGCATCCTCGATGTCAGTAAAAAGATGTTGCGGGGACAGACAATCCGATTGGTTCGTGTAGCTTGGAAATATCATTCCCCTGGTGAATCGACTTGGGAACGAGAAGATAATATGCGCCAGCGTTACCCCCACCTGTTCGAAGATGCAGTTGAAAATTTAGCAACCTTGTAATTTTATAATTCTTTAGTAGCTATTCTTTGATTGCGAGGACGCAATCCTTTCAAGGAGGGAAGATTGTAAACACCCTGAATTTTTGAGAATATTTTTAAGATGAGTTATTACAAATTTTGGTATTTTCTGGAATTTAAGGCGAAGATGATGGTGATTTAAAGAATTTTCAGTATGACCAAATGATATTAAATTAGTCCAAAAAATAATATAATATGATGCACAATAGAAAACCGGACCTATGGTAATTTTCGGTGAATTGTTTGGACTCCGTAGCGGCGTTTTACGCCTTTGAGACTATTAATTTCTAAAATCGAACCAAACCAAGCTCAAACCAATCCAGTTTAAACCCACCAAAGTGGGTCAGACCCGAACTGTTGTAGAATCCGACCCGCTGCAAACCCTAGGCTGCCGTGAACACTGTAGCGCCTATAAAGCTTCGGCGTTCGTGCCAGGGAGGCCGCCACCTCGAGATCACAGCCGCTTTTCCTCACGAGGAGCCGACTTCCCCCATCCTTCGAACGCCGCTCGGTCAAGACCCAGGTCGCCGCCGCTCAGCCCAGACGTCGATCACCCAGTCGGTGTCGACTTCCCCTCAAGACCCCGGCGCCGCTGCCGCCAGGCCGAAGGTGATCTCGAGTAGACACAGCCGTCCCCTGTGTCCGACTTCGCAGAGATTATCAGTCGGGTTCCTCCCAAACCGAACAGCGCCGACCCCAACCCCGCCGTGCCGACGACCCCTTCCTCCCCGACCCGACAACGCCGCATCAGCCGACCAAGGCCGGCGCCCCTCTGGTCGACCCCGCCTCGGAGTTGACCCAGCCCCGTCGCGGTCACGACCGGAAAACCTAGTCTGTACGCCTGGACTCAGCAACCTGATCGCAGGACACGAAATTGACATTTGGACACGTGGGAAACAGAATTCATGGAGCCCTGTTCAGGTACCGATTTATCTCACCTCGCAGCACCGTTTTCAATTCTGTCAGTTGCTATGTGTAGACTGTATAACCCTCTCGGTGCCCGTGCAACTCGCTCGGTGCATCGCGTCCTGTAGTGATCGTACACCGCGATCCAAAAACAGGAAAAACAATACCCCGTTCTACCCCGGAACCGAGTACGCCCCGCCAATCGGGACGACTTGGTCGCACGCGGTCTTTACCGAACTGTGCGCAACGTTGAAACGGTCGTGTGGGATTTCGCAGAAGCTGATTCGGATGTGCGAGCACACCGAAATCAGTGCGTATCCGCCGACGACACCCCATATCCGTCTTTTCTGGAACATGCTGTAACTTCGTGTACACACGTAGGATCGAGACGAAACTTGCGCCATCGGACTCGTAGCAATACGCTGGTCCTGTGAGCCAAGTTTGGTCCGATTCTGAGAACGTTGATAAAATCGCGTATCGTGGGCCCCACCGGCTCCACTTGACGGGCAATTTTGTGAACGGCTCATCGGAATCCAATTTTGGAAGTTCCGTTGGGTTCGTATCATCGTTCCTGACTTGTAGACACTGAGTTGGAGTAATTTGGAGACCTTTGACCCTGACACGCTTTTCGGTGCAAAGCGGGCCCACATATGGAACTCGCTTTGGCCGGAAATGACCTTTTTGCCCCTGTGTCCAAATTGGACGTAAAGACAGGCATTTCTAGCAGTTTGACACCTTCTGAGACTGTTGGTGATGTTTATTACAGCTTTTGAGTAGCACCTACTGGATCCACTGCTACAGGGACATTTGTTGACATTCAAACATCAGGCAAGTGTACCTTGCCAAACTTTGCAGTCTTACTATATATTTTCCTTGTATCATCATATTGCTGTACATGCTTAACCTAGGACCGTTTGACATACTTAGCATCCGATTATCGGTCGGGTGCCAACATCGTACGCGGTGTTGGGTATTGTCATCTAGAGATGGACATACGTGACACTTTATCTTCTCGTACTTGTCTTACCAAGTACACTATGACCCAGGACACTCGACACTGTTCATGGAACAGGATCCTCCCGAGATATTCATGGTGATTCTGTATAGGATACAGGACTTATAGAGATACTATATTCTAGATACATTATGACTTGTGCATTAGTTATGACCCCGCTGACATGGACGTGAGACGTTATGTTCATGATTTGTGTGGTTACATTGGGTGGGGAGAGACACACAGACTACAGGCTGATTATATATATACACCCCTACTATTGTGAGGCCCAAGACTCTGAAGCCCGAGCTTGGCCCATTACTCATTATTACTGCTACTACCGGCTCCCCTACACTGAGCTTGTAGTATGCTTCAGCCTGAGTTTTAGTGCTGCTCTCATCTTGTATATTACTTATCTGGTTATTTAGTACTCCCTATTGTTCCATCTATTGCTGGATAGATTCACAGGCTACAGGTTGACTATGTTATGCCGGCTACTCAGTATCCCGCTGAGCTAGACCACCTCCTGACACCACTGTTACAGGCTCCCCTATACAGAGCTTGTAGATGTTCAACCTGAGTACTACTGATATTCTCTCTTGCATTTTATACAGATGTTTACATACTTACCCTGTTTATCTTATTATTTGCTGCACTGTTTATATTCTGGCTTGTATTATTTTCTGTACCTTGCTATGTCCCCTGAGGACCTGGATATGGATTTCTGTCCCCAGATTTTGCAGACGTGGTTTATCCCGAGGTATACGGGACCGCAGCAGGAGGAGCCGATCCAGGAGCTGTACCGCCATCTGAGGACGAGGTCTTAGCTGAAGACTTCTCTTGAGCATCCATGCTCATGCTCAGCTTTTATTTATTTCAGTCTTTTATATTCTGGTCTGTTGAACCATTGTACTAGATATTATGGGGTTGTTCCCCGAAGTACTTTGTTGAGACTAGATGATGATTTACATCCTTATTTATCTTGTGGATCATATTTTATATCTTGTGTGGATGAGATTAGTTGTATCATGATTGTCGTAGACTTTGTTTTACAGCCTATGTATGCCCTGATGGATCAATTAAATTGGGTTTGTCCATCGGTGCGTACTGCTGGCCATTGCCACGTATCTGGTCCCACGGTATTTTGGGACTGGGGCATGACACGTAGGACCGGAACATCAGGGCGGGCTACTAGTCTTTGCAAACACATGACAAACATTTACTCTCACATCGAACAAGCATTCATTCCTTTAAGCTTAAGCATTCAAGACAAGCCATATAAACACGATGACAAGCAAACATATGAACGATCTTTCAGTTGAGACTAGCATGGCATGGGTCCATTATCACATCAAGTTAAACATGCAGTTATATTCTTCTTTAACTAGGCAAGATTCGATAGTGGTGTCAGTGTTTCTAGCATGCAACATTTTTTATTCATAGCATGGCAATGGCTCTAACTCTTTTAGGCAGAGGCAGGATCTCGTTATATTATTCCTGCAACTTATTAAGCAACCAAACAATTTAAAAACTTAGATTCATTATTAAGGCGTGCAAGAATCAAAGAATGCAGTTCTGCCCACTCACTTTGATTAATCGGTCGGAAACTCTCCGAGAAGACTTCCGTTCAAGCAAGCAAGGCGATATCACTTGTACATAGTGCCTACGCGGAGTGGGACGCTACACGTACTCCTCAGGGTAGTCCTCCTCGCCTAAGCCTGGAAGGGAACCAGGTCCTCAGAGGGACGTAATAAGGTACAAAAATAGTATGCCATAGTATAACAGAAAGAAACATGTGAAACGCCGGTGTAATCTAGCATAACCACCTAAGTGAGACACAACTTTGAAGACAATGTTCGACCCGTGGGATGTGCAAATATAAAATCGTAGCTCCGAGCACAGAGTCACACGGGTAATACTACGACTCCGGATACAGGAACACTACATAAATAGGAACATATACATATATATAGCACGTGCAGAGTAGACCAAACATCTAGTAACTGTCTTCCCCTCCCAAAGCGGTCAACGAGTGTTCGTTAAACCTGAACCTCTTTCTAACAGTCTCGTCATAATTGATGGTGAACCGTTGGATTTCTCTAATAAATCTAAGCAACACACCCTACCTACCACCAGCACATAAACCAATACTTAGCCAATGTGAGCCGGGTTCCTTCTAGTCATACGCTTGATATATACTCAAAGTGCGCCAAAACAAAAATACAAGCAAAAGTGCGCCAACTTGAGTATATACCAAGTATTCTGGAATAGGGGAGTAACATCTCTACCTACCTTAGAAAAATTCCGTCCTCAGAATTTTAGGACTAAAGCAACTAGAGATATAAGGAAACCACAACTGGCTACAAACAATCACAGGTAATATACAAGCAAGCCAAATAATATACACATAGCAGCAATATAAATAGCAATATAACAAGGTAATAATCGATCACGAAATTCGAGAAGGCATATGAAGAAATATACTTTAAGAGTCAAATAAGTACGAATACCGAGACCGAATATCGTCCTCGCATTCCCACGTTGACTCTCCCAAAGAGGGATGCCCCCAAGCAACTCGGACAAGACGGATAGTCCGGTTCTTGAGTACCTTCTCTCTTTGGTCTAAAATGGACACGGGCTAGTCCTCGTAAGGCAAGTTGGTACCCACGACTAGCTCAGAATGATCGAGGACATGGCTCGAGTTTGGAACATACCTACACAACTAAGACACATAAAATATGTCATTCACCTCATGAAGTGAAGGCATAAGGGCAAGGCGATAAGCATAATCCCCTACCAGCTTGAGAATGTCAAACAACCTAACGTATTGCAGACTAAGCTTCCCGCGAACCCCGAATCTAATAATTCCACGGGTGGGAAAAATTTGCAAAAATACGTGGTCGCTGACACGAAACTCCAGAGGCCTGCGATGCTGATCTGCCCAATGGCGATACCGATCTTGTGTAACTCGCAGCCGCTCTCTAATCTGCTTGACGACTTCCATAATCCGAGTAATCAATTCTGGACCCAACATCATCCTCTCACCAATGTCATCCCAAGCTAATGATGACCTGTACTTTCTTCCATATAATGCCTCAAAAGGTGCCATCTGGATGCTGGCATGATAAATATTATTATATGAGAATTCCATCAGGTGTAGGTGTTTCTCCCATAATCCACAAAAGTCTAAGGTATAGGCTCTTAACATATCTTCTAGGGTCTGGATAGTTCTCTCGGACTGACCAGAATATAATCACAAACAAGTCAGGTTAAAACAACAACTTAGGGACATGGACTAGCATAATATAATCACAAACAAGTCAGGTTAAAATGGCCAAACAATGTTACGATTTGTTATGTGGAGTCTAAAATTATCCATATATAATAATAAAAAAAAAAAAAATAATAATAATCACAAACAAGTCGGTTTGGTGCATGTAACCTTACGCATGGTTGCACGATACGACTTCTCCCGATGACCGGTAACACTAACTTCATTTCTTTTCAAACTCAGAAAAAGTGGAATAAATTATAACATCTACTCAAGTAAGCATGGTTGCACCATATGTGGTAGTGTTGGGGGGATTTGTGCAAATCACACTTATGTTTAAGCCAAGCAAAACATATCTTTAACGAGAGACTTAATAAAAAATTATTATAGAAACCCTCCTCAATTAATAATATACTTCCCCCCTAACCTTATAGTATCTAAGATTGGTATCACGCAGTCAATTAGACTACATTACCAAACAAAAATATTTATTATTAAAAGGAGGAAAACTTCAATGCATGTAATTAAGAATAAAAATCATTTATCAGTTCCTACAACCAAACTCAAACTCAAAACTCAAACTCGTTCGCTTCTAACCAGAAGGCATTCCGCCGATCATGTTTGTCATCGTATATAGATCGGACCTTTTTGTTTGCCATGTCGAATATCCCATTATCAATGATCCAAGAGTCTCTGCCCCGCACTTTAAAGCTATGGCGCAAGCTGAAGTAGATGCAGTTGGGTTCGTAACCAACGGCTTGTTCGGATCCTCGCGCCCATGACCCACTGACGTCCAGGAATATTGTCAAGTCTTCCAGTCTATACACACGTTCCCATCTTCCTGTCGTCCCCACGTTCCTGTCCTTAACAAGCTTGTAGATCTCAAAATCCAACGTTTGTTTGTCGATCTTCTTCTCTGGTTCCGGTTCTTTGAACGTGAGGAATATGCATAGATGTTACTACGTGGTACGATGCTCTCCACGTTGCCTGCTGTGTCAATAGAGATGGTGGTGCCGGAAAAGTTGATCGCATAAAACTTGCCATCATGGTAGGCGATGTCCTCGAAGTCTTCTAAAAAGTTGTTCGGATACGTGACCGGAATCCAGTATTCGTCGTCGGGGCTCGCAAAAGCCAACTTCCTGTGGTTGCCGTAGATGATCATCGTTGCCGTCGTGGAAGGGGAGATGGCTAACTTCTTTAAAAAATTATTTCGGAGATACTTTGCGCTGACTTCGGACCCCTCCGGCTTCAAACGGTACATCATTGTATAATTTATGTGGTGGAAACATAAGGTCTGCAAATCCGGAAGAGTATAGAGAGCAGGGAGGTTGAATTTGTCACGGGAGAAAGGGTTAGCGAGATACACGTCCAGTTCAGAATCGACAAAAATTAGCCATCGGGAAGAAGAGCCAAGCCAAAAATCTCCTCTATTGTTACTCATATTGGGAAGATGGTAAAGACGCTCTTCCATTGGAGAAAAGATTTCATGACTATTGTGATAATAGAGGTAAGGAAAACAACATCGACCGCGATGGTCGACAACCGCACAGCGCCACCATCTGCATGTAGCTCGAAAGCGTATACGGTCGCTAAGAGACAACCGATGGTAAATAAGCTCTATAATATCTATAGTTAAATTACTCCAACCTTTGCACTCCTCCATCTCTGTAAACTCCGTCTCCGTAAACTCCAATGGTAGAATAACAATTGAATAGGCTCCCTATTTATAACACTATGTTCGAGTCCGAAAAGGATTCTGTAAAGAATTTTATAATTAAATATTCGATTGTGGCTGCACTTATGAATTTAGATAATATAAAGTACTTGATTTAAATATAATTTGAATATTAAATACATTTTGTGATACATTCAATATTCAAATTTCTGAATATTGAATAATTTTTCAAATTTTGGATGTGTTTATATTTGATTTTTTTTGGATATGTAGATACAATAGTTTAAAAAAAAAAAAAAAATTAACTACGTAAGAATAGATGCACGGTAGGTAGTTAATTTTTTTTTAAAATTTTTAAATTATTTAGTTGATGATATACATACGTCTTGGACAACTCATTTCTGAACAGTTTTCTTCCATGATTTGAATTTTAAATCTCCTCCATAAATCTCAATCAAATCTCAAAAAAATAGAAAGCATTCAATCCTTAAATAGTCCTAGTCATTGATTATGCTATACTAGAAAACCCCCTTCTCTTATTATTATTATTATTATTTTAATTATTTACGATTTATTAGTCTATTCAATTTTTTACAAACACATATACATTTTTGGTATATATATATATATACATATGATCTTATAGGTACTATAGTTAATATTTTTGGATTAAGATGTGATTAGGTATATATGGTATGTAAATTTGATTAGTAAATACTTATATTAGGTATATATTTCAATTTCAAATCCTCATCAATTTTCAATGAATTCTAATTATTCCTAATAACTCTAAATTTAAATTATTTCCTTCTTTGTACAACCTCTCAATCAAATCCCTTCCAATTTTGGAAGACATAATCAAATCCCTCTTAAAAACTTTCCTAATAATTTCAATAAATTTTTATTGGCTAATACCTAGTAATTTTTCACAAACACTCACAAACTCGACCTCCATTTTCTTCTTCTTTGATTTGAATTTCAAATCCCATATTAATTCAAATCAAATCATCATCATTGATAGCATTCAATCATTCCTCTTTTAGACTATTTAAATTTTATCTATTTTGATTCCAAATCAATCAAACCTTGTTAACTCTCTCATATCTTCCTTAATTAACCATCAAATCACCAAATCATTCTTTATTTCATCATCACCACTCATAAACATATTTGAATTATTACCAATATTATACTATAAGAATTAGTCCTTTCCTATCTAGCAAAATCTGTTATTAATGTAAACCCTCATATTATATATATATATATATATATATATATATATATATATATATATATATATATATAAATTTTTATGTACAAATGTATATAAAATTTAGTAGTATATAAATCTAATTATAATAATATGTTAATATATACATATTTGTGTATATATAATAGTTAATGATTCTTATTTAGTTTTTAAATGGTATGTATGCTAGTATTAGTAAATTTATATGTTAGGTTTTATTCTCTTATTTGAAATTCAAATTTCAAATCTCATTCTTTAAATCATTCATTAAATTATTAATGTCGTTCCTAATAAGCAACCATACCCATTACTTCTTATTTTCTTGTTTACAAAACCTAGCCAATACTATTCCATTCATTTCCACATTTTTCTTCTTCCCATATTCCGTCATCTCGAACACTCAAACCAATCTTCGTTCACCATCTTTCCTGCAAAGACTCCTTCATCATCTTCCTCATCATCTCCCTCATCTCCTTCTCCATCTTCTTCTTCTTCCTTTTCCCCCCGACAATCATCCCAACCCGTCGACCCCTGGATCGGCCGAGAGAGTACAACAGTCGGCCAACTACTTTTGTTGTACACATACTGCACACCGCTGTGCAAACCCTTTCTTAGACGGAGAATGCCTCCCCCTCGAGCCTAAGTAATCCTCCTTCGAGCCCCAAGTGGTTTGGAGACAATCCGAGTCTCCTAGAGACCGAAAACGCGAAGAAATCACCCACCGTAATCGAATCTTTTGGTATATATTTCATCCCTTCAATCCTATTCTATTTTTTGTTCCTAATATGTTTATATACATATACGATGATTAGATCCATGCAAAACACCCCCCATGCCATGCTATACCTATTGATCTCATGAAAAACCAAAGTATAAAAGCATGCCAATGACCTAAACTACGCGTAGATTTCTAGATCTAGTAAATGGATTTCGTTAATGAGTTTTGTGGTATTTTATATAAAATTTCAGAAATTAATAGTTTATTTTAAAATTATTTTTAATGATTAGAGTCATATTTTAGAGTGTCTAATGATCATTTGGCTGATGTACAAGTCGTGGATAAGTTTCAATCTTCGTTCTTAAGAAGTTGTGTATATACATATCCATGACTCTCATGATGTGTGTATGCGAAACATAGGACGTAACTATTTGCAAGTTGAGTTCAATGCTAAGCATGAGTAGGATAGTCGACACGAATACCAAGAACTTGTTGATGATGTTCGTGTGACGATTACCTAATTAACATTATGTAAATAGTGTTCGAGTCATTTTACTTTAAATTTTTTCTTTAGGACATTTGGGCCGCAGCACCTTCAGACATGGACGTTGGATATGCTTCTTCGCAGCAACCGGTAACATACAAGTGTACCTTACCATGACGTATTACAGTTCCTTATTATTACATACATTATATTATTTATATCTTGTGTATAGTATTATTATCTTAGGACCATTTGTCGATACTTTGCGTCCGAGTCAGATTCGGGTGCCGACGTCCGTCAGCGGATTTGAGTATCGATATTTGAGTTTTTATCACGATACCTTGGATGTACATATATGTTGTACGTTAGACATTAGGACACTTCAACACGACACTTCATGTGGCAGATTTCGTACTCGATATTTTTATAGCGACTGGAATACGTGTTTGGTGCTAGGACTCGTTGTGAGCACCCTAATTTTTACGTAGGGTTAGTTCGATAATTAATAATTATTTTTTATTTTAATATTAATTCGATATTTTGATCGAACTTTGGAAACCAACCCCCATGGTTTTATGACCTTGAGTGCAACACTAGCCTTTTCCTTCCAACCAACCTAGCATGCTCGACTTAGACGAGTCAAATTAGGCTCATGCCATGACTGTCCCTCACAAATTCGTAATTTCATGACTCGTTTTGGTCGCACAACGTTCACGACACAATTACGAGAAAATGATGATTTAATTAACCCTTTTGTCGTGGCGTACGATTTTAACATGCCACCTCAACTCATTGCTTCCAACTAAATTCATGCTATGAGCCTAACTAGTCCTATTATGCACATGGCACTCGACTTGTGTTATTCGAACCCGCTGTATGCTCCCAATTTAATATTATATAAAAAATAAAATTTATGAATTTATTTAATTAATTTAATATTCATTAATATTTAGTAAATACCTTTTTAATTAATATAAATTGAGTTATAAATTATTGTTGGAGGAAATATAAATTTTCTAGAATTTTTTTAAGTGCTTAACTATTTTTGGAATTTTTCTGTATTAAATTATTGAATAAAACAAAAGAAATAAAGAAAAGAAAAATAGAAATAAATACAAACCCATTAACACTAACCCTACCTGTTAACACTAAACCCAAACCCAAAACCTAAACTCTAAACCCCCCCTCCGCGTACAGGAACCACCCCCTCCAATATATATTATATATATATATATATAAATATATATATAAATAAATAAATATATATATATATAACAAACCTAAAACCCTAACCCTAATCCCATGCCTACACCACCTCCGCCATCGAACGTCTCGCGCAGCGCCTCCACGCGCGAGAAGAAGCAGCCACCGCTGCAGAACCCCCCCTCCCGCGCGCGCACAGCCTTGCGGCCCCCCTTCGTGCGAAGCTTTTGCCCTCCTCGCTCGTTCGTTTCATGTCCCATCTTCGCTGGTATGTTCACAACCTAACCCTCTAGGATTGCCTTCAAGTGGAATAAATTTAGGCACCCGGGTTTGATTGAAAAATCATCCGAAAGTTGGCCGAAAAACTGTTCAACAATAGTTCAGGAATTCAATCCAAGTACCCATATTCATGTCCAATTTTCTACCATTTCGTTAATTATTTTCAAAATATAATTGAAAGAACTTCTTCATAATATAACCAAGATTTTTACTGTTCTTTTAGTATTTATTAGTTTGCTTTAATGGTTAAATTATTCTGGTTCTAAAATGACCAAAAACTTATTTTTAAAACACCCAAAATCTCCGATACGGAGTACGTCCCACCAAACGAGGCAACTTCGTTGTGTGTGAGTTATACCGAAAGACACATATCATCAACGCGGATGTCTGGACTTTCTCGGACCTTGATTTGGATGTACGTGCACACCGAAATCAACGCGTATCCGCAAAAAAATACCGTATCAGCCTGTTCTGACACTCGTCATAATTTTGTGTGTGCTTGTCGTTTTGCAACGAAACTTATGCCATCGGATTCGTAGCGTTACGTTGGTCTTGTGACCCAAGTTTGGTTCGATTCTGAGAATGTTGACGAAACATTGTTTCGTGGGCCCCACGGTTTCACATAACGGGCAATTTCGTGATCGGCTCATCGGAATACAGTTCTGGATATTTTGTTGGGTTTGTGCCATCGTTCTGGACTCGTAGACACTATATTTGATGAATTTGGTAAACTTTGTATTCGATACATTTTTCGGTGAGAAGTGGGACATATGTGGACCCCGCTTTGATCCAAAATTGTCAATTTTTCTCCTGTATCCAAATTGGAATTATTGGTAGTCAATCCTAAAAATTTTAAGTATTCTGAGAACAATGGTGATATTTATTTCAGCATCCGAAGGTGTACATGTAGATTTTACTTTCCCAGGAGTAGTTGATGGAGTTCAGAACCCAGGCAAGTGTACCTTGCCAAACCTGCAGAGATCCTGTTATGTTATTTGCTTGTGTTCTTCCTATATATATACTCTTGTGATATGCCTGTTCAATCTAGGACCGCGAGACGTTATTCAGCGTCCGAACGAGATTCGTGTGTCAACGCCGTACGCGGAGTCGTACAACGTCACTTAGAGAGTTAATTTCACGATCCTATTTTTACGTGCTTGCTTTACCAAGTACGCCATACCGTTGGACACTTGATACTATTTCATATGACATAATCTTTTTTAAGTTATTCATGGTGATTCTGTATAGGCTTACAGGATTCGTGACATCAGACTTGCATATTACATGTATATCATTATGACTCATTGTACTAGCAAGAGGTCATGATCTTGCGTGTTATAGATATGAGACATCATGGACATGAGACATGAGATTACATTGGGTGGGGAGAGACACCAGGCTACAGGCTGATTATTTATATATATACTGTTGGAGGTGCCTTAGACTTTGTCTTGGATCTTTGGCATATATACTGGAGTCTTGATACTACTTGCTACTAAGGGCTCCCCGACACAAAGCCTGTAGTGGTCTCAGGCTGAGTACTAGTGATGCTCTCATTTACATTTCACTTGGCTAGTTACATAGCTTGCCTTGAGGATCTGTTTATATTTACTTGCTGTATCTCATTTGGCTTGAGTGTTTATTGTACCTTGCTACGTCCCTTGAGGACCTGGATCCGGATTATGTCCCCAGGTGTAGACGAGAAGAGATATCCCAAGGTTTACGGGAAAGGTGCTACTATTGGAGATGTACAGGTTGCAGAGGACGAGGTTGTTCTGGAGAACTTCTCTTGGGCACACAGTATTCTCACCATTCATTTATTATGTTTAGTGTTATTAGTTATTTGATCTTGTAGCAACTTCTGGATATTGTACTTGGAGTTATTTTTCTTTCTATTTTGATGGCGTACTGTTCTCCATGATATTATTTATATTACTTTGGTTGGACAGATCATTTTATATTTTCAGAAAATTTTAAAAAATTAAATTTACAATATTCTGGAATTTTCTGTAATTTTTAACCAATTAAAAATCAAGGTATTTGGAATATAATAATTTTAAATGATTTTAATCAATATTAAAATATTATAAAAATAATATTTTTAGGTGTAAAATAAAATATTAGACATAGGGTAATTTTTCTGAAATTTATTGGACCCCAAAAATATTTTTAAAGACCTAAAAACTATTTAATTATTAAACCAAATTAAACCCTAAATAAACCCGATTTATTTCTGAACCGGACCGACCTTGAACCGGACCCAGTTTAAGTAAACTGAACCCATTGCCTATCGAATCGGGTCGGATCCGAAACTGAACCCGACCCGACCCGCCTACCCTACCCGCTGCTACAGTGTACCCTAAACCGACCCCGACCCTGCCGCTTCGTCTTCCCACCGCTGGCTGACCCGCCGTGGCTCTCCGGCTCCTCCGCTCATAACCGCTGGCGACCCCTCGGTTTACCTCCCCCGTAACCGTCATCTCCGACTGCCCAGCTCCTCCCCGCTCCTCCTATTTAAACCCCCACAGCCCGTCGTCCCCGGCCAACTCCACCGCCTTTCCCCTGCCGCCTCGACCCAGCCCCCGCTCCGCCGAGCTCCCTCAGCCTCGAACCCAGACGCCCTTCGCCTCTCTAGCTCCGGTGAACTTTATCTCGGCGATGCCACCGCTCTACCGTCCAGAACCCTCTCCGCCGTGGACCCGAGCCCAGCTGTCCCCGTCGACCACTTCTCTTCGACCCAGCCAGCACCGCCTCCAGCTCCGGGACCGAGACGACGAGCAGACGACCCCGACGCACTACCACCTCTGCCGCCGTGCCATCTCCGGCCGTCTCCGGTGACAGCAAAACCCTAACCCTAGCAGCCTCACCGCCGTGTCGCGAAGCCTCGTGAAGCGTGCGTTTCAGCACTCTACGGAACCCTATTCAGGTAGCCGTTTCTCTCTCCTCGCTGTCCCGTTTTCTATTCCGTCTGTTGTGATGCGAACCCTGTGTGACCCTCTCGATGCCCGTGCAATCCGCTCGGTGTGTCGCATCCTGTGGCGATCGCAAACTACGATCCAAAATTAGGAAAATATTCGCCCTATTTTTTTCCGGAACTGAGTGTGCTCCGCTAAACGGGACAACTTGGTCGCATGCAAACTTCACCGAAAGGTGCGCGCCATTAATACGGACTTGTGAGATTTTGCGAAAGTTGATTTGGATGTGCGTGCACACCGAAATCAACGCGTATCCGTCGACAACACCCCATATTGGCCCTGTTCTAGAACTCGTTGTAACTTCGTGTACACATATCGGATCGAAACAAAACTTACGCCATCGGACTAGTAGCAATACGCTGGTCCTGTGACCAAGTTTGGTTCGATTCTGAGAACGTTGACAAAATCGCGTATCGTGGGCCCCGCGGCTCCACTTGATTGACGATTTTGTGATCGGCTCATCGGAATCCAGTTCTGGATGTTCCGTTGGGTTTGTATCATCGTTCTGGACTTGTTGATACTAAGTTTGATGAATTTGGAGAACAATGTCTCTGACATATTTTTTGGTGTGAAGCGGGCCCCATGTGGATCCCGCTTTGACCAGAAACTGTCACTTTTGCTCCTGTGTCCAAATTGGACTCAAGAAAAGGCGTTTCTAGCTATTTGATTTCTTTTGAATCTGATAGTGATGTCTATTTCAGCAACCGAAGGAGTACCAACAAATCCTGCTTATACTAGCTACAGTTGGAGTTAGAACCCTAGGCAAGTGTACCTTGCCAAAACTTGTAGTACCTGCTTCATATTATTGTCTTGATTTATTCATATGATGTATATGCTTAACCAAGGATCGTGTGATATTACTTAGCGTCCGAATAATATTCGGGTGTCAACACTGTACGCAGAGTTGTGTAATGTCACCTAGACATGGATATCGAGACCCTATACATTCTCGTGCTTGCATCATCAAGTACGTCATAACCCAGGACACCTGACACTATTCATGAGATAGAATCTTCCTAAGATATTCATGGTGATTCTGTATAGGTTACAGATTTCATGACATATTCTTTTGCTTAGATATCATATAACTTGCTGCATTAGATATGATCCTGCATGACATGGATATGAGACGTCGTGGACATGAGACGTATAATTATATTGGGTGGGGAGGGTCACACAGGCTACAAGTTGATTATATTATGACGGTGTCGTAGTCTCTCTCCGAGCTAGACAACTGCATGATATCTCTGCTGCCGGCTCCCCGACACCGAGCTTGTAGTGGTCTCAGCCTGAGTTCTAGTGATGCTCTCATCTTGCATATTACTTAGCTGGTTATATAGTTTACCCTTTTGATTCATTATTGCTGCACTGTATTATTTATGGCTTGAGTTATTTTGTACCTTGTTATATCCCCTGAGGACCTGGATCCGGATTATGTCCCCAGGTATAGCAGACGAGATCTACCCCGAGGTATATGGGACATGAGCATTAGCAGGAGCAGGTATTGGAGCAGTACCAGATCCAAAAGACGAGGTGATCACCGAGGATTTCTCCTGAGCATATGTCTTATCCATACTCAGTATATGATGTTGTTTCTTGACTATTATACCAGACTCATTATCGGGTTGTTCCCCGAGTTATGTTTATTGACATTTGATTTTGTACTATAATTCTGATATTGATGTATTCATTTTTGTGGATGAGATTAGTATATTTAGTCCTTTATTGTTGTACTACAACTTAAGTACATCCTGATGGGTCCATTAAATTGGGTTTGCCTATCGGTGTGTGCTGCTAGCTATTGCCACGTGTCTAGTCCCTCG
The DNA here is from genome assembly GCA_036927795.1 of Iris macrosiphon. Taxonomy (NCBI): domain Eukaryota; kingdom Viridiplantae; phylum Streptophyta; class Magnoliopsida; order Asparagales; family Iridaceae; genus Iris; species Iris macrosiphon. The sequence goes on from JAYESA010000007.1 coordinate 38,242,020, forward strand.
ATAATTTGGGACTGGGGCATAATATGGTATTTGTGGTGGCCCATGCAGGTCAACGACTAAATTGCTTCAGTTTTAACTTAGGGACCGAGCAAGCCTGCAATAAGATAGGATAAGTTATAGGATCTCATCCACTTGCTTGAATCGTTCTTGATATCTATATCGGATTCGAATTTATTTTTTGACTTGCATCTTGCCTTGATTCCTGTGCGCCTCTTATTGTTTATTTTGGATACAGAGTTATGGATCCACGAGAAAACGACGAGACTCCTACAAGATCACCACGAGATGCTGTAGTAATCAACGAAGATAAAGTAATACTAGTGGATGAAGGTCAATCAGCTCAATAACGCAGTCAAGCAAATCAGCATGCCTCGAGAATCCAACAAGATAACATCCCACCTCCGCCACAGTTTACTCTACCAATGCCCGTATTCTCACAAGGGCAGGCTATGGATGGGTAGCAGATGTTTCAAATGATCTATGCAATAATGCAAACTCAACAAGAGGCTCTGAGTCACAGCCTAGCAACTACACTGGAGCAGGCAGATCTACCAACACGACGGCCAACGACGGACTCTATCACCGATTTCTGCAAGCTGAAGCCTCGTACCTTTTCAGGCAAGGAGGAGCCCATTGAAGTTAATGAGTGGCTCACCAACACTCAACATTAATTAGAAGAAGCTGAGCTTCCAAGGGAACGTTGGATGACTGCCGTCAGAATGCAGTTGACGGACAATGCATATCACTGGTGGCTATCTGAGGAGACACGGCTCGGACCAGATCGAGTCACTTGGGAAGAGTTTTCCAGACTCTTTCAGGAGATGTACATTCCAGCTATCGCTCGATCAGAACTTCGGGACAAGTTTAATCTCCTTACTCAAGACAGTATGACAGTGGAAGAATACAACGCAGAATTCATTCGTCTGAGTCGCTTCGCCCCAACCTTAATTCTGACAGAAGAAGAGAAGGCTGGGAAGTTCTTTGACGGACTAAACTTCGAGCTACATAAACTAATTGGATCCATTGCACCTACATCTTACTCGGACGTCCTTGCTGCAGCCCGACGCATGGAGCGCGTCACCAGGAGAGAGACCAGCCTGAAGCGGCCTTCCACATCAGCACAAGCCAGAGCACCACAGGAAGAAGTTGCAAAAAGATCTCACATACACCAGCCACCTGGAGCATCTCCACAGACACTACCTGTCTGTCAATATTGTCGCAAGCGAGGCCATATTTAGAACGAGTGCAGACGCAAAAGGAGATTATGTTTAGTTTGCGGATCCAGTCAGCATTTAGTGAGGGAATGCCTTGAGCGTCGAGAAGAAGCACCAATGGTAAACCAACAAGCTTTACCAGTACCGAGGCCAGCCTATCCAGCATTGGGAGCACAGCAAACGGGAGTTGAAGGAGTCATACCACCAGCTCCAGGAGGGTATCAGCCGAGGCTACCTTTGATACCCCAGGTACTACTCTTCCAGCAGGCTCAACAGCAGCAGAGGAATCCACCGCGAGGATGCGGACAAGCTCTGGCGATGACCTTAGAGAACGCACAGACTCGTGGAGTAGCGAATGCACGTAAGTAATTCGTAGTTATCTATTCTAGTATTGCTTTAGTTCGTGCATGTTGGTTCGTGACCTTGGCCTTAGCCTGGTAGTTTTGGACTTGCTAATAATTGATAACCTAGTATGTTTTATAAGTGATAACCTAGTTTTTCTAAACTGTAGTTTTCTAGATTTCCTTCATTCGAGAAATTGCATAACTTCCATTGCTTAGGGAAATGATTTTCCCTATGTATTTTTGGTTAAACCCTCATCCTTTGAATCTCCTGAATCATGACTCTTGACAGTGATGTGCTTCGAACAATGCTTGCAACTGTGTCATCTTTGTTGACCAGTTATTCTTTGATTGCGAGGACGCAATCCTCTTAATGAGGGTAGATTGTAAACCTCCTGATTTTTCAGAAAATTTTTAAAAAATTAAATTTACAATATTCTGGAATTTTCTATAATTTTTAACCAATTAAAAATCAAGGTATTTGGAATATAATAATTTTAAATGATTTTAATCAATATTAAAATATTATGTAAATAATATTTTTAGGTGTAAAATAAAATATTAGACATAGGGTAATTTTTCTGAAATTTATTGGACCCTAAAAATATTTTTAAAGACCTAAAAACTAATTAATTATTAAACCAAATTAAACCCTAAATAAATCCGGTTTATTTCTGAACCGGACCGACCTTGAACTGGACCCGGTTTAAGTAAACCGAACCCATTGCCGATCGGATCGGGTCGGATCCGAAATTGAACCCGACCCGACCCGACTACCCTACCCGCTGCTACAGTGTACCCTAAACCGACCCCGACCCTGCCGCTTCGTCTCCCCGCCGTCGGCCGACCCGCCGTGGCTCTCCGCCTCCTCTACTCGTAACCGCCGGTGACCCCTCAGTTTACGTCCCTCGCAACCGTCACCTTCGACTGCCCATCTCCTCCCCGCTCTTCCTATTTAAACCCCCACAGCCCGTCGTCCCCGGCCAACTCCACCGCCTTCCCCCGGCCGCTTCGACCTAGCCCCCACTCCGCCGAGCTCCCTCAGCCTCGAACCCGGACGCCCTCTGCCTCACCAGCTCTGGTGAACTTTAGCCCGGCGATGCCACAGCTCCGCCGTCCAGAACCCTCTCGGTCGAGGACCCGAGCCCAGCTGTCCCCGTCGACCACTTCTCTCCGACCCAGCCAGCTCCGCCAGTGCCGCCTCCAGCTCCGGGACCGAGACGACGAGCAGACGACCCCAACGTGTCGCCACCTCCGCCGTCGTGCCAGCTTCGACCATCTCCGGTGACAGCAAAACCATAACCCTAGCAGCCTCGCCGCCGTGTCGCGAAGCCTCGCTAAGCACGCATTTCAGCACTCTACGGAACCCTATTCAGGTAGCCGTTTCTCTCCTCGCTGTCCCATTTTCCGTTTCGTCTGTTGTGATACGACCCTGCGTGACCCTCTCGATGCTCGTGCAACCTGCTCGGTGTGTCGCACCTGTGGCGATCACAAACTGCGATCCAAAATTAGGAAAATATTCGTTCTATTTTTCCCCAGAACTAAGTGTGCCCCGCCAAACGGGACAACTTGGTCGCATGCGGACTTCACCGAAAGGTGCGCGCCGTTAATACGGACGTGTGGTATTTTACGGAAGTTGATTTGGATGTGCGTGCACACCGGAATCAACGCGTATCCGTCGACAACGTCCCGTATCGGCCATGTTCTAGAACTTGTTATAACTTCGTGTACACACGTCAGATCAAAATGAAACTTGCGCTATCAGACTCGTAGCAATATGCTGGTCCTGTTACCCAAGTTTGATTCGATTCTGAGAACGTTGACAAAATCACGTATCGTGGGCCCCATGGTTCTACTTGACTGTCAATTTTGTGATCGGCTCATCGAAATCTAGTTCTGAACGTTCCGTTGGGTTCATATCATCATTCTGGACTTGTTGACACTAAGTTTGATGAATTTGGAGAACATTATCTCTGACACATTTTTCGGTGTGAAGCGGGCCACATATGGATCCCGCTTTGACCAGAAACTCTCACTTTTGCCCCTGTGTCCAAATTGGACTCAAGAATAGACGTTTCAAGCTATTTGATTTCTTCTGAATCTGATGGTGATGTCTATTTCAGCAAACGAAGGAGTACCAACAAATCTCGCTGATACCAGAGCTACAGTTGGAGTTAGAACCCCAGGCAAGTGTACCTTGCCAAAACTTGCAGTACCTGCTTCATATTATTGTCTTGATTTATTCATATGATGTATATGCTTAACCTAAGACCGTACGATATTACTTAGTGTCCGAATAATATTCGGGTGTCAACACTGTACGCAGAGTTTTGTAATGTCACCTAGACATGGATATCGAGACCCCATACATTCTCGTGCTTGCATCATCAAGTATGTCATAACCCAGGACACCTGACACTATTCATGAGACAAAATCTTCCTGAGATATTCATGGTGATTTTTGTCACGCCCCGATCCCGAAAGGGTCAATCGTCCTCGCTGGATCCTTCACGGAACTGATTCGTCCTCGCTGGGGCGTGATGCCGTACGAGCCCAGAGTTACGCTCGTACAAGGGAAGAACTTGCAGCGTTAGGAACCCATTTTGAAACACAATTTAGAAAACACATTCACAGATATTTGAACACAAGTGCAGGAAGAAACATGCTTTTTCATTGATAATTCAGAGTAATTTACATAGAGTTTACATTGATGCGCCTCTCGGCTACTTGATTTGCATTACAAAAGATAACTCAAAAGGCAGGGCGCGCTCCATCAGATAGTCCACGTCGTTCATACATTACGCCCTTGTATAGGTTGAAAGTCCAAGCCTCCAAAATGATCTGACTCCAACTATACTTCAAAATAGAGGTGCTCCTAACGCCTCCTCGTCTATCCACTAGCGTTGCACCGTATGAGTGCCTGAAATAGTTGCCCACAACGTGGGTCAGTACTCAACTTGTACTGGTGAGCGGGATGAACCCACTCGACTAAATCGACACTAGCTTATTAGGGACGAGCATGCATTAAGATGAACTTCTATAAAGAAGCAAGTGAATTCAATTCATATCAGTTGCACGTTTTGATAGGAATGAAAATAGCATTGAATCCAACCAGTGCATCGATTGCTTACTCAACCGATGCATGCCTTCCCTGCAATGAAACACAAGTATACTTACCATCTGCACAAGACAATAAATTAGCATGTGTTCTATTATATGCGGTCATTGGTGTGATCGACACCTTAGGGACATATTTCAAGCATTAGCGGTGCGCCCTATCAGCCCGGGTAGCAAGCCCTGCTGGAGGTCCTGTAATGCATCGTGACTAGCACGAATCAAATATTTTCCTCCGGATCGATACGGTTCCAGTGCCCCGGAAAGCCGTTTCGAGGAAATGTCAAACCTTGTGCACAAGTTGTTCCAGACCATGCAAATGCATGAACAATTCATATATCATACAATGCATCAAAAATAGACAAAAAAAGTTAAGCAGCAATATATATCTCATGCAACAGTTCATATTTTCTCAATGCAGTGTTCCGATTTTGGTATCCCATAGGTCCAAACTCCATCCGAGGCACTAGGCCGCCACCAACAACCAATTCCCTTTATAAACAACTCAAGTTATAAGGTGTGCAAGCATATAGTAAAATTAGTCTACAAATCCCATGTTCCTTTCTTAGTGGCTGGCATGCATTGTGGCAAGGATTTCCTAGGCGTCCAACCGGGCATCATCGAGTGAACGTTTGAAACATTAGAGATGTGGGCGTGAAGAAGTAGGAAAGAAGGGTCCAAACCACTCACTGGTTAAGGAAAAAGGTAGCTGAAACAAGGAATCCCGCCTAGCGACGATCAAACGTCAGTTACGCGGACCTGCAACAGCACGAGCACCAATTAGAAATCTTGCCTATCCTTCCTTGCCGAACTCCCCAAGAATCAAAGCTCCAAACGATAAAACCACCAGCGAAAACCAAGCAAATCGAAAGCAACACCAAATCAAAATCCCAAAGCGGCAATCAAGAAAACCAAGCAACCAAACACAAAACTGTAAATCCCCTGATTTTTCAGAATTTCAAATTTGGATTTTACACAATTTTCTGGAATTTTCTGGGATTTTTCTGTAATTAAAATCAGGGTTCTAATTATTAAATGATTTTTAATTGATAATAAATAATATTAAAATATTATGAAAATAATATTTTTGGGTGTAAAATAAAAAACTGGACTTAGGGTAATTTTTCTGGAATTTATCGGGCCCCGGACCTATTTTAAAACACCTAAAAACTATTTACTTATTTATTTATTTATTTAATGATTTACGGAATTATTTATATTTTTATAAATAAAACCCAGCAGCCCGACCCATTCTCTCGGCCCGCAGGCCGGCCCAGCCCGCTCCCCTACCGGGTCGGGTCGGGTCCACCCGCCGCCCGACCCGCTACCCGCTACCCGGGGACCAGTCCCTACCCACGTCTCCCCCGTGCCCGAGTCTTCCGGCGGAGCCGCCGCCTCCGGCCAGCTCCGCCCGTACCTCACCCTACGACCACCCCCTCTCTCCGCCTCCTCCACCCCGCTCGAGCTCCCCCGTGTTCGATTCTGGGAACGTTGACAAAATCGCGTGTCGTGGGCCCCATAGGCCCCGCTCGACGGGCAATTTTGTGATCGGCTCATCGGAATCCAATTCTGGAAGTTCCTTGGGTTCGTATCATCGTTCCTGACCTGTTGACACTAAGTTTGGTGAATTTGGAGACCTTTGACCCTGACACATTTTTCGGTGCAAAGCGGGCCCACATGTGGACCCCGTTTTGACCCGAAATTGCCATTTTTGCCCTTGTCTCCAAATTGGACTCAAGGATAGGCGTTTCTAGCTGATTGATATTTTCTGGATCAGATGGTGATGTTTATTTCAGCAACCGGAGTACCGCCTGCAATTCCAGCTGAAGACAGAGCAGCAATTGGAACCAGAACCGCAGGCAAGTGTACCTCGCCAAACTTGCAGCTTTGCTACCTATTTCCTGGACTTAGTTATACATCAGTGGACAAGTGTACCTTGCCAAACCATGTAGCTTGCTAATTATTTCCTTGGCTTAATTTAGCATCAGTGGGCAAGTAAAGCTTGCCAATTCTCAGTAATTCCTGTTATAGTATTTTAATTGAGTTCTGGTAGATTCATATGAAAACTTGTTTAAATGCTCAACCCAGGACACCTGACACTATTCATGTGACGGAATTTTCTGAGATATTCATGGTAATTCCGCATAGGATACATATGCCTGACATATACAGTTTACATGCTTAGTTTATATCCTGACTTGTTGCATTAGCTTTGATCCTGCGTGTCATGGACATGAGACGTGAGATTTCATTGGGTGGGGAGAGTATTACCATAACAAAGGCTGATTATATTATAAATAATGTTATCTGGATGTGTCTTAGTCTCTGACACAGAGCTATAGCACCAGTTCTGGCCCTTCGAGAAAATACTGCTATGGGTTTCTCCGACACTGATCCTGTAGTAGCCTCAGCCTGAGTATGACTAAAACTCTCAACTTGTATATCACTTAGCTGGTTATATAGTTTACCCTATGGTTTCATTTATTTCTGTACTGCATTTATTTTGGCTTGTATTTTATGTACCTTGTTATGTCCCCTGAGGACCTGGAATGGACTATGTCCCCAGGTATAGCCGAAGAGATCTACCCCGAGGTGTACGGAACAGGAGCACTCCTTGGAGCAGAACCCGGAACCGAGGACGAGATAGTAGCCGAAGACTTCTCCTGAGCACCGGCTTTCTACACTCAGTATTTCCATTTCCAGTATTTTATTTCCTGTCTATTTCCTTAATGTAACAGACTGATTCTCGGATTGTTTCCCGAGATAATCTTATTTGAGATTTGTTTAGTTATTCTATTTCATTATTTCTGGCATAAATCTGTGTTTATTCTGTGGATGAGATTAGAAATACCTGAGACTTGTAATATTTTACTGTTAGACTACAGCTTAAGCATGCCCTGATGGATCCATTAAATTGGGTTGTCCATCGGTGCGTGCTGCTGGCCATTGCCGCGCATCCAGTCCCTCGGCATTTTGGGACTGGGGCGTGACATGGTTTTTGTGGTGGCCCATGCAGGTCAACGACTAAATTGTTCGATTTCAACTTAGGGACCGAACAGGCCTGCAATAAGAATAGAATAAGTTTTAGGATCTCATCCACTTGCTTGAATCATTCTTGATCTCTATATCGACTTCAAATAATTTACTTGCATCCTGCCTTGATTCCTGTGCGCCTCTTATTGTTTATTTTGGATACAGGGAAATGGACCCACAAGCCAGCAACGAGGCTCATGCAGGAATACCACAAGGCGTTGTGGTTACCCACGAAGATGAAGTGACACCAGTTGGTGAAGGTTAATCATCACAAGGCAGTCAAGCAAGTCAGCCTGCCTCAAGGATCCAGCAAGACAACGTTCCACCATCGACGCAGTTTGCTCCACAAATGCCTACCGTCCTACAAGGGCAAGCTATGGACGCGCAACAGGTGTTTCAAATGTATTACCCGATGATGCAAGCTTATCAGAAGGCTCAGCAAAGCCAAACGGAGGAGTTCATTTGCAGACTTAGCTCAGAGCTATGAAAGTTAATCAGCTCCGTTGCAACGGATGTTGTTACTGCAGCACGGGCCATGGAGTGCATCACCAGGATAGAGTCCAGCCGAAAGCGGCCGCAGGCACCAAACCAAGCATAGCAGGAAAGAGCTACAAAGCGACCCCAGAAGAATCCACCGAGAGCAGCATCCAGAACCTCATTCCTTCCTACTTGTTATCACTATGGCAAGATAGGCCATATTAATAAGGAGTGCAGACGCAAGTTAGGATTATGCTTAATTTGCGGAACCAACCAACACTTAGCTAAGGATTGTCCTCAGCATCAAGAGAAAGCAGTTATGATTCATCAGCCAGCCACATCAGCACCTGCCGAAGCACCACAGGAAGAAGTTGCAAAGAGTTCTCCTATGCACCAGCCGCCAGAAGCATCTTCGCAAGTACTGCCTGTCTGTCCATATTGTCGCAAGCGAGGCCATACTGAGGATGAGTGCAGACGAAAAAGGAAAGTATGCTTAGCTTGCGGATCCAGTCAGCATTTATTAAAGGAATGCCCAGAGCGTCGAGAAAAAGCACAAAAGGGTAACCAACAAGCGGTACCATTACCGAGGCCAGCCTGTCCAGCTTTGGAAGCACCTCAAACGGGAGTTCAAGGAGTCCTACCACCAGCTCCAGGAGGGTATCAGCCGAGGCCACCCTTGATACCCCAGGCGCTACTCTTCCAGCAGGCTCAACAGCAGAAGAATCGACTGCAAGAACGCGAGCAAGCCCTGACGATGACAGTGTAGAACGCGCAGACTCGTGGAGTAGCCAATACGCGTAAGTGATTTATAGTTATCCGTTTCTAGTCTTGTTGTAGCTCGTACCTATTGGTTCGTGACCTCAGCCCCAACCTAGTAATTTGTAACTTGTTAAAAATAACCTGGTTTTCATAAAAGTTGTAGTTCTTTTGCTTTAACTAGATTTTCTCTGGAAAGTGCATAACTTTCATTCTTAGGGAAACGGTATTTCCCTAAGTATCTTGTGATGTGTTTCGAACGATACTTGCAACCGTGTCATCTTTACTGACCGGTTATTCTTTGATTGCGAGGACGCAATCCTCTTAAGGGGGGTAGATTGTAAAGCCCCTGATTTTTCAGAATTTCAAATTTGGATTTTACACAATTTTCTGGAATTTTCTGGGAATTTTTTGTAATTAAAATCAGGGTTCTAATTATTAAATAATTTTTAATTGATAATAAATAATATTAAAAAATTATGAAAATAATATTTTTGGGTGTAAAATGAAAAACTGGACTTAGGGTAATTTTTTGGAATTTATCGGGCCCCGGACCTATTTTAAAACACCTAAAAACTATTTACTTATTTATTTATTTATTTAATGATTTACGGAATTATTTATATTTTTATAAATAAAACCCAGCAGCCCGACCCATTCTCTCGGCCCGCAGGCCGGCCCAGCCCGCTCCCCTACCGGGTCGGGTCGGGTCCACCCTCCGCCCGACCCGCTACCCCCTACCCGGGGACCCGTCCCTACCCACGTCTCCCCCGTGCCCGAGTCTTCCGGCGGAGCCGTCGCCTCCGGCCCGCTCCGCTTCGCCCGCACCTCACCCCAGGACCACCCCCTCTCTCCGCCTCCCCCGCCCCGCTCGAGCTCCCCTAGCCCCTCGCCCCGCCTATAAATTCCCCCCCTGGCCGTCGACCTCCACCGTCTGACCCCTCCGCCTCCGCAGCACCCCAGCGCCGCCGTCGACGCCGCCCAGCCCTCTCCCCCGGCCGTCCTCCTTCTTCCTCCTCCCCGCTCGGCCTCGACGACGTCGGCAGCAGCCAGCAACCGCAGCAGCAGCAGCAGCCAGAAGCAGCGGCAGCAGCTCCGGCCGCTCCCCGCGCCGCCTCCGCCGCCTCCGATGAGCCCCGGCCGTCGCGTGCCTCGCCGCGCTGCCCCCGGCCCCCTCCGCCTCAACCCGGCCGCCCTCCGCCGCAGCTCCGCCGAAAACCCCTAACCCTAACCCTAATTTCCCCCCCCCGCGTGTCGGACACAGGATACGTGTCCTGTGTCGGACACGATTTTGCCCCGGTTCTAGGGCCCCGTTCAGATGCGTGTATCTTCTTGCTCGTAGCTCTGTTTTCGATTCCGTAAATTGCGTTGCGAAGCCTGTATGACCCTCTCGGTGTCCGGATAAACCGCTCGGGGCATCGTGTCCTGTGGTGATCGCACACCGCGATCCAAAAACAGAAAAAACCAGACCCTATTTTATCCCAGAACTGAGTACGCCCCGCCAAACGGGACGACTTGGTCGCGCGCGGTCTTCACAGATACGTGCGCGTCGTTGATACGGACGTGCGGGATTTTGCAGAAGTCGATTCGGGTGTGCGTGCACACCGGGATCAACGCGTATCCGCGGACATCGCCCCGTATCCGACTTTTCTGCATTTCACCCTAACTTTGTGTACACACGTCGGATTGAACCAAAACTTGCGCCATCGGACTCGTAGCGATACGCTGGTCCTGTGACCTAAGTTTGGTTCGATTCTGGGAACGTTGACGAAATCGCGTGTCGTGGGCCCCACAGGCCCCGTTCGACGGACGATTTTGTGATCGGCTCGTCGGAATCCAATTCTGGAAGTTCCGTTGGGTTCGTATCGTCGTTCCTGACCTGTTAACACTAAGTTTGGTAAATTTGGAGACCTTTGACCCTGACACATTTTTCGGTGCAAAGCGAGCCCACATATGGACCCCGTTTTGACCCGAAATTATCATTTTTGTCCTTGTCTCCAAATTGGACTCAAGGACAGGCGTTTCTAGCTGATTGACATTTTCTGAATCTGATGGTAATATTTATTTCAGCAATCGGAGTACCGCCTGTAATTCCAGATGAAGATAGAGCAGTAATTGGAACCGGAACCGCAGGCAAGTGTACCTCGCCAAACTTGCAGCTTTGCTACCTATTTCCTGGACTTAGTTATACATCAGTGGGCAAGTGTACCTTGCCAAACCATGCAGCTTGCTAATTATTTCCTTGGCTTAATTTAGCATCAGTGGACAAGTAAAGCTTGCCAATTCTCAGTAATTCCTGTTATAGTATTTTAATTGAGTTCTGGTAGATTCATATAAAAATTTGTTTAACTGCTCAACCCAGGACACCTGATACTATTCATGTGACAGAATTTTCTGAGATATTTATGGTGATTCCGTATAGGATACATATGCCTGACATATACAGTTTACATGCTTAGTTTATATCCTGACTTGTTGCATTAGCTTTGATCCTGCATGTCATGGACATGAGACGTGAGATTTCATTGGGTGGGGAGATTATTACCATAACAAAGGCTGATTATATTATAAATAATATTATCTGGATGTGTCTTAGTCTCTGACACAGAGCTATGGCACCAGTTCTGGCCCTTCGAGAAAATACTGCTATGGGTTTCTCCGACACTGATCCTGTAGTAGCCTCAGCCTGAGTATGACTAAAACTCTCAACTTGCATATCACTTAGCTGGTTATATAGTTTACCCTATGGTTTCATTTATTTCTGTACTGCATTTATTTTGGCTTGTATTTTCTGTACCTTGTTATGTTCCCTGAGGACCAGGAATGGACTATGTCCCCAGGTATAGCCGAAGAGATCTACCCCGAGGTGTACGGAACAGGAGCACTCCTTGGAGCAGAACCCGGAACCGAGGACGAGATAGTAGCCGAAGACTTCTCCTGAGCACCGGCTTCCTACACTAAGTATTTCCATTTCCAGTATTTTATTTCCTGTCTATTTCCTTAATGTAACAGACTGATTCTCGGATTGTTTTCCGAGATAATCTTATTTGAGATTTGTTTAGTTATTCTATTTCATTATTTCTGGCATAAATCTGTGTTTATTCTGTGGATGAGATTAGAAATACCTGAGACTTGTAACATTTTACTGTTAGACTACAGCTTAAGCATGCCCTGATGGATCCATTAAATTGGGTTGTCCATCGGTGCGTGCTGCTGGCCATTGCCGCACATCCAGTCCCTCGGCATTTTGGGACTGGGGCGTTGTCACGACCCGCACCCGGTGTAGGGACGCAAGTCGGGAATAACGCCCAGCCTACGCCGCAGCATCGGCGGTAGAACGCTGTCTTGGTCAACTATACTATCTAATTATCTCACTATAAAGCATAAACCTCCAATAATATCTCAACTCCAAGAAGAGAGTAATCAACTTAATTCAACACAATACTCAATCACATTTCTATGGCACGAGAAGATATCACAGAAGTCTAACATAACTAAGCAGTTAAAAATATAACAACAACAAATAGAAATAATATCCAAACACAAATATATGCCGGAAACAAATCCGGTACCAAAATACTAAAGAGAACTAACTATGCTAACTAGTGAATCCGGCTAAATCTCTCAACAGTCACTCCAGAACTAGTGGGTCCAAGTCTGCACCATCAATAGGCTGAGGTCCGTAGTATGTCGGACACCAATCTTCCGGATCCTCTGAAAAATATTTTCCAGTCAGGAATGGAGCGAAGTACAACCCAACAGCAGTTCCAATTAATTGACAAAAACTATAAAGCAGTAGAATAGAAGATGCTATCTACGATGAGGATATAACTGATAATCAAGAACAATGAAAGAATAGGCAATACTAACAACAGAATATAATCAATGCGTACAAGAATAAAGGAATGAACTATAATGTCAGAATAGAACAAGGTAATCAATGAACTGAATAATGGAATCTATAATAACTATGTGATTTGAGATACTAACTAAATATGTGATCGGCCTGGGAGATTCAATGATTACACTAAGGAGCTAACTCAACCATACGTGAATTGCATGGTTAGTTAGTAGCCAATGATTACACTACTAGCCGATAGTTTCTTGATCACATATTTAATTGGTATTTCCCCCGCCCCGACTGATATGATGGATCGAATCATGACACGTCACTAGCCAATGTATCCAATGTTTAATCTACAATATTCAATGTTATCCAATACTAACAAGGACAGTATCCGATACCATCTCCATAATCAAGGTAACATCCCATGACTGACGATCCAATAACAATACCAATTCGTGTACCATCGTGTCAAGAATCATAAGTAACATTTCTAAATACTTGAATTATAGTAGTAATCAAATAATGGAAACTATCAGAGAATGTACTCGCCTGTGGTCCAGAGCAAATGATAAAAAATGATGTCCGAACTGGTGTCACAGACCTATATATGAAATATTACATTAATACAAGTTTTTGGGAAGAGAAATAAATTAAACTAGTCAACTTTCTAGGTCATAAAGTCATTTCTAAGTCAAAAGTCAAACTAGGTCAACTCTAAGTCAACTATGGTCAACTATAGTCAAATTATGGTCAACTACTTATTTCTAGGTTGCATGAGTCTAACTCAAAGATATTAGGCTCACACACTATGAATCTAGGCCACACAAGCTACATCTTAGGATACTAAGATACCGTATCTCAGGATACGCAAACAAGGGATAAATATAACACATATGTACATATCAAACAATATTATATATATAAAATCCTAATTACAAATGCTAAATGGATACCTTGGTTTCGAACCAACTTGGTATCACAATACTAAACCTCTATCTTGATATTCAAATCCAATACATTGATTATCCTCCAATACCTTGATACTTACCTTGGCATCTCAAGGTAAATTCAAAACCTTATTTATACTAACTACCCAACAATAATTATAAACTACTATGCATTTAATATTTATATAATTCTATATACCTTATTTTAGTCACCTTAATACCAACCCATAATTAGTTTACAACTATCCTATTACTTATGCCAATACCTACTACTCATACCTTGGTATATCTTGATACTTACCTTGATATCTCAAGGTAATTGCCAAAATCTCATATATATACTAACTACCCATCAATAATTATATATATCAATCTAATCTAACTCTAGTATGTACTAATAGAATAATACTAACTACCAACTACACACTAACTATTAATACATATATACGTACATACATACCTACAAATATATAATATATAAAAGATACTCATAACAATTGATAACTAAAGTATACTAATTATTCTAATAAATTTATATGCTACAACTAAATATATACATATATAGTATACTATAATACAAATAGCAATTAGGAACATATTTATATATATATTAATTACCATATATATATATATACATATATATATCTATATATATATATATTAATATCTAATATATTAAAAACTGCCAAACTGTCGCTAAATACCCTGTCCACTGTCACAGAAAGCTGCTGTGTATATAGATATACTGAAGTTTTTGTGACAGTTTCCTGCACTGTCACTAAAAACTGTCGCTGAAGCTTCTGATACTCTGCTGATACACTGTTGTTTCAGCGACAGTTTTCTGCAACTGTCGCTGACTGCTGTCGCTGAAAAGCTGCTATTATTTGCATTGTTGCTGCTGTTGCGACACTTCTGGCTCGCTGTTGTCGCTGAAAATATATGTATATATATATAAATACATATATATAACCCACCATATATATTTATACAATATATATTTAATTCCATATATATAACCCACAATATATATATTTATATAATATACATATAAAACTATATATAACTATACATACACTTATACATAATAAATTGTATAAAATACCACATAGTAACATACACACACACATATAGTAATATGTATATATAACTATACATATATGTATACATATATATAATCATACAATAATATAAATACATAACAATATATAATATAACTATATATATAACCACATATAAATATATCTACTATATTATATATACATATGCTACCACTTATAAATATATATCTACATACATATATATATATAAATAATCATATATAAATAATCTAATTACTTAATTAAAAATACACATATATTATATAAAATATATACATATATTTACATCCCTAACATATATTATAACATATATATTAATGCATGTAGAAGAAAGCTACATAATATATATTCTATTAATACATATATAATACATAGATCTATGATACAATAAACACTATAATAAATATACATAATACATATATAATATATATAGATACATACACAATTATAATTCAAGAATTAAAGCACAATTAATTAGATCTACACATAAACACATAATAATTGGAGCGTATCACACCGTATCCCACTAGATCTAGGATACACATGCGACACGAGTCCACCACACATCCAATTGCACCCCGAAGGACACAAACAAATCATATATAATATTTATGAACAAAACAAAGTGTCAAATATAGATCTATGTGTCCGTGTCAAAATACGACATGTACAAAGTCCCATGTCGGAGGAAAAACTCCCAAAACAACACGTTTCACCAAATTGTTGGAATACGACCTACATGTACCCAATTATAGACACGAAACTAGCCCCAAACACATAAACATATGCCAAATTGATCTATAGGATCAATTGACACACACAACAAAAGTTATTTTCGGAATTCCCCCAAAATTGACACAAAAAGCACCATAACTTTCTCCATAGGTCTCCTATGAATGCAAAACCAAATCCTATGGGTAGTACATACATATGGGTTGATTATTCATGATTAAATCTCAGATTTAGAAGCTATTTTAAGGGCAAAAACTGAATTGTACCTATTGGGAGATGGATTCCCAATGAAACCTCCAAAATTGGTGAAATTAGCTTCCAACTTGTAGATCCTTGCTCCTCTTTGTAGATCCTTGCTTCCTCCTTCTAGATCCTTGCTCTTCTAGTCTCCAATGGTGATTTGGAAAGTAATTGGGTAGAAATTTGGTAGGAATTTGATGAAATTTGGTTGAGGGAAATTCTAGATCTAGATTTGGAATAAAAAATGAAGAGAGAGAAAGTTTTTATCCCCTTTATATAGGCCTCACTTGCCCCCTCCCTCAAGCTACTATGTAAAGTCTAAAATACCCCTTGGGGCCTCTCATGAAGAAATTAATTAAGGAGGGAAGCTTCTAGTCCAATGGTTTAATTAATTTAATTATCCTCCTAATTAATGGACTTTCTAGTTGGGCTCAATTCTAACAATTAAAACATGTTGGTCCATGAGTCTAAACTAAACTAGTTAGGTCTACTAACACAAGTCCAAAAAAAATAAATCTATCATGCTAATAATAAATAAATAATATAATAAATAAATATTTAACATGCACAATATTTAATTAATTATAAAATGATCAAAATACCCTTTTCTAGAAAATACGGTAGTGACAGGCGTGACAAAAACTATTGGACTCGTTTCAATAGAGGCCTTTCCATGAGTTGGAAAGGATCATCGCATTTCGTCCGTGGCAAGAAGATGCTGAAGATCTAAGCTACGACTTAGACGGACTATCCACAAGCCCAATTATATAGTGCACATCCCGGTTGGATCGGGATTTGAGGCACTACATAATATACCACTAAGAAAAAATTTCGACCCGAAACTTAAGAACAAGGCCCTACCTCCGACTGAATGAACAATGAAGGATACTTCTCCTTCATCTCCGATTCCATCTCCCAAGTTGATTCCCCAACAGAATGGTTCCGCCATAGCACGCGAACCAAGGAAATCGTACGGTTGCGAAGTACTTTTTCCTTACGATCCAGAATCTGCCCCGACTCCTCTGAGTATGACAAATCCGTGCGCAATTCCAATTGTTCGAAGCTAACCACATGACTAGGGTCATGCACATACTTCTGAAGTTGAGAAACGTGGAATACGTCATGCACTTCAGCCAAGGCGGGAGGTAGTGCAATTCGGTACGCCACAACTGCCACTCGTTCCAATATCTCAAAGGGGCCAACAAACCTTGGACTCAGTTTGCCCTTCACGCCGAAACGCATCACCCCACGCATCGACGTCACTTTCAAGAAGACATAATCCCTGACCATGAACTCCAAAGGCCTTCTATGCGCATCAGCATAACTTTTCTGTCGGCTCTGTGCTATGCGGAGTCTTTCCCGAATCAAGCGAACTTTCTCAACTGCCTGCTCTACCAGCTCTGGCCCGAGTACCTGCCGCTCGTCGACTTCGTCCGAACAGATTGGAGATCGACACTTTCGCCCATATAGTGCTTCGTACGGTGCCATCTGGATGCTCGATTGGTAGCTGTTGTTGTACGCAAACTCTGCCAAAGGAAGATGCGTGTCCCAACTAGTCTTTAAATCGATCGCACACAGCCGTAACATGTCTTCAAGTATCTGATTTGTCCTCTCTGTCTGTCCGTCAGTCTGCGGGTGGTATGCGGTACTGAACTGTAGCTTGGTTCCCAAAGCAGACTGTAGGCTAGTCCAGAAACCAGATAAGAAACGTCCGTCACGGTCAGAGACGATTGAGGCAGGTACTCCGTGTAATCGAACAATCTCATCTATGTAAATTTGTGCTAACCGATCGACGCTCCAAGTAACTTTTATAGGAAGAAATTGGGCTGATTTGGTCAAACGATCAATAACTTTTATAGGAAGAAAGTGGGCTGATTTGGTCAAATGATCAACTATGACCCAAATCGCATCATGCCCCCGCGGCGTCTTTGGAAATCCCATAATAAAATCCATAGTGATGTCCCATTTCCACTCGGGAATAGCGAGGTTCTGAAGCTCCCCGCCGGGCCTCTGATGTTCAGCTTTCACCTGTTGACAGGCCATGCACTGTGACACAAAGGTCGCCACATCCCGCTTCATACCGTGCCACCAGAAGGTCCCGCGCAAGTCCTTGTACATCTTAGTGCTCCCAGGATGCAAAGAATACTTCGCGTAGTATGCTTTCGCCATGATTTCCCTTCGGGGTTCTGGGTCGCTAGGAACATATAGCCTTTCTTTCATCTGTAAGGCCCCATCTTCGCCTGCCACAAAGTCAGACATCTTCTCCGCCAAGATCAGTCTGCGTACCTTCGCTAAGAACTGATCGCCCTCCTGAGCTTATTTGATTTTATCCCGTAAACCCAGTTCAAGATGGAGTGGTGCCAGCTGCACTCCTTGATGTCGAACTCGAAACTCGATGCCCATCGCCTCTAGATCTTGAAGTAAATGGTTGTTTAAAGATAACGAGCCCACGTGCTTTCGACTCAGAGCATCAGCAACGACGTTTCCCTTGCCCGGTGTATACGCGATCGTTAGGTCGTAGTCCTTAATCAGTTCTAGCCAACGCCGCTGCCGGAGGTTCAATTCCCGCTGGGGAATAGGTACTTGAGGCTCTTGTGATCTGTAAAGATTTTGCAAGCAACACCATAAAGATAGTGCCTCTATAACTTCAGTGCAAACACAATTGCCGCCAATTCAAGTCATGTGTCGGGTAGTATTTCTCGTGCGACTTCAGTTGCCTGGAGGCGTACGATATTACCTTGTCCCTCTGCATGAGCACACACCCTAAGCCGAGTCCTGAAGCGTCGCTGTATATCTGAAACTCTTCTACCCCATCTGGAAGTGCAAGAATCAGAGCTGAAATAAGACGCCGCTTAAGTTCCCGAAAGCTGGCTTCGCAGTCATTACCCAATTCGTATGCAATCCCTTTCTGAGTAAGACGAGTCATAGGCAAGGCCAGTTTAGAAAAATCCTTCACGAACCTACGGTAGTATCCCGCTAGGCCCAGAAAGCTTCGAACTTCGCTGGCTGACGTAGGTTGTTTTCAGTCCACCACCGCCTCTATTTTCTTCGGGTCTACGGTGACGCCTTCGGCCGAGATGACATGACCAAGGAACGCCACGCTGTTCAACCAGAACTCACACTTGCTGAGCTTAGCGAACAACTTGTGCTCTCGTAATATCTGCAGCACGATCTTCAGGTGTTCCTTGTGCTCCACCTCGTTCTTGGAATAGATAAGTATGTCGTCTATGAACACGACCACAAACTTATCCACAAACGTTCGAAACACGCGGTTCATCAGATCTATGAAAGCTGCAGGGGCGTTCGTCAAATCGAACGATATCACAAGAAACTCATAGTGTCCGTAACGGGTTCTGAAAGCAGATTTTTGAATATCATCGGATTTGATTTTCAACTGGTGATACCCTGACCTGAGATCAACTTTAGAGAAAACTGTTGCACCTTGCAGCTGATCAAACAAGTCATCTCTTCTTGGCAATGGGTACTGATTCCGCATGGTCGCCTTATTCAGTTCTCGATAGTTAATGCACAGCCGCATGGATCCATCCTTCTTCTTCACGAACGGCACCGGAGCACCCCACGGAGAAACGCTTGGACGAATGTATCCTCGGTCCAATAGATCTTGTAACTGAACCTTAAGTTCTTTCAGCTCTGCTGGGGCCATTCGATAAGGTGCCTTTGATATCGGTCGCGAATCCGAAAAAGTATCAATGCTGAATTCGATCTCACGATCAGGAGGCATTCCAGGCAGCTCGTCTGGGAACACGTCGAGGAAATCTGCAATGACTTCAGCCTGAGCTGCATCTGCACATTCCTGTCGGGTGTCTCGAACTGAAGCTAAGTACCCTTCACAGCCCGAATGCAACATACGCCCAGCCGAAATTGCTGATATCACCATTGCCGTCTTCGGTGCAGCGCTGCACGAATAGTAAAAGTCTGCCTCGCCGGGTAGACGGAATACGACTCGCTTCTCTGCGCACTCGATTGTTGCATGGCAAGCACCCAACCAGTCCATACCGAGAATAATATCATAATCCTTGATGCCTAGTACAACGACATCTAAGGAAAGCTTCCTTCCTCCGATGCAGATATAACCATCCCTACAGATCGCATGGGCGGGCATGTCGACTCCCGAAGGGGTACTCACGCAAAGTTTCATATTTAAAGGAGTAGAAGCTAATTTATGCTCAACAGTAAAATCAACAAATATAAAACTATGCGTAGCACCTGAATCGAATAAGACTCTAGCGGGCAAATCTCTGAAAAGTAAAGTACCTGTCACAACAGTATCTGATACAGATGCCTCATCCCGAGTCAGTGCATAGACTCGGCCTTGAGCACCCTGACGTTGTGGATTCACTGGCACAACATTGGCATCACTTGCTGGAGGCCCTTTATTTTGATTCCCGTTGCTCTGATTCGGCTTGCCCTTCCGGCAGTTAAATTGCTTGTGGCCCAGACGACCACATTTAAAACATCCAGTAACCCGACATTCATTCACTCGATGCCCTGATTTGCCGCACCTGCTGCAGTTCGGTGCTTGGGATTGACCCCTGTGATCAGACGTGTGCGAACGCTTGTGTGCTCCAGACCCTCCCGTTTCCTGAGGCCGCTTGTTGTTAGTACGGGGGTTTGCACCTCGACCTTTGGGGGATAGCGCCCAAAGATCCGCTCGCTATTCAGGGCAGCTTCGTAACATTCCCTGTAGGTCTGACATTTTTGGTTGATGACATCCCTACGCAACTCGTCATTCAAACCTTTTTGAAAACGATAGCACCACGCCTGCTGATTAGGCAAGAAGTGCCCCGCAAACTTAGCCAGTTTAGCAAACACTGAATCATAATCATCGACAGACAAACTTTCTTGTACTAGATTGCTAAAGTCGTCTTCTTTTTGTTGTCTCACTGCTCGGGGAATATATTGTTCAATGAATACAGATTTGAACATTTCCCATGTGATTTTACAGTTGGGATTGGCATCATAAATTCCTTGCTTCGTGGCCTCCCACCAATCATGCGCACACAGTTCCAGCTGAACCGATGCACATGCCACTCGCTTGGATCCCCTGATGCCAACCAGGTTGAAGAGTCCTTCTAGCTTAGCAATCCACCCCATCACCACGTCCGGTTTTGCTCGTCCGTTGAACGTTGGCGGATGCATTTTAGTGAACTCTGCTGCACGACAGGAGTTCCTTGCTGGAGGCTGAGTCTCTTCTGACTCGTCTTCTACCACCACGGCCGGCGGCGTGACAGGCGTCACTGTGGCAGTCCCGTTGCTTGGTACCAAGGATGCAATCAGTTGCATCATGTTATCCATCTGCTTCTGTTGAGCAGTAAACTGCGCCTGTTGCGTAACGGCTTGTTACTGCTGCACCTCCATGAGATGCATAAGCCGTTCCGCCATACCGGTTGAACCCGCTCCTCCGGATTCTCCTGAACTTGCTGGATCGCTCTAAATAGGCTGAGCACTACTAGCAGTTGCAGTGTTTTTCTTAGCCATGTCTACAAAAGAGAGTAGCTTGTTAACACTCCAAAAATAATATATTTTATATCTATGGGCTCATTGTATAGGCGACTCATCTAATGTAGCGGACGCCGAACGCAACTCAATTGAGAGGCGCATCAAACTCCTTTATAGTTCTTTTAAAATTCTGTGGAAGTAAAGCCGTGCTCTGATACCAATATGTCATGCCCCGATCCCGAAAGGGTCAATCGTCCTCGCTGGATCCTTCACGGAACTGATTTGTCCTCGCTGGGGCGTGATGCCGTACGAGCCTGGAGTTGCGCTCGTACAAGGCAAGAACTTGCAGTGTTAGGAACCCATTTTGAAACACAATTTAGAAAACACATTCACAGATATTTAAACACAAGTGCAGGAAGAAACATACTTTTTCATTGATAATTCAGAGTAATTTACATAGAGTTTACATTGATGCACCTCTCGGCTACTTGATTTGCATTACAAAAGATAACTCAAAAGGCAGGGCGCGCTCCATCAGATAGTCCACGTCATTCATACATTACGCCCTTGTATAGGTTGAAAGTCCAAGCCTCCAAAATGATCTGACTCCAACTATACTTCAAAATAGAGGTGCTCCTAACGCCTCCTCGTCTATCCACTAGCGTTGCACCGTCTGAGTGCCTAAAATAGTTGTCCACAATGTGGGTCAGTACTCAACTTGTACTGGTGAGCGGGATGAACCCACTCGACTAAATCGACACTAGCTTATTAGGGGTGAGCATGCATTAAGATGAACTTCTATAAAGAAGCAAGTGAATTCAATTCATATCAGTTGCATGTTTTGATAGGAATAAAAATAGCATTGAATCCAACCAGTGCATTGATTGCTTACTCAACCGATGCACGCCTTCCCTGCAACGAAACACAAGTATACTTACCATCTGCACAAGACAATAAATTAGCATGTGTTCTATTCTATGCGGTCATTGGTGTGATCGACACCTTAGGGACATATTTCAAGCATTAGCGGTGCGCCCTATCAGCCAGGGTAGCAAGTCCTGCTGGAGGTCCCGCAATGCATCGTGACTAGCACGAATCAAATATTTCTCTCCGGATCGATACGGTTCCAGTGCCCCGGAAAGCCGTTTCGAGGAATTGCCAAACCTTGTGCACAAGTTGTCCCAGACTATGCAAATGCATGAACAATTCATATATCATACAATGCATCAAAAATAGATAAAAGAAGTTAAGCAGCAATATATATCTCATGCAACAGTTCATATTTTCTCAATACGGTGTTCCGATTTTGGTATCCCATAGGTCCAAACTCCATCCGAGGCACTAGGCCGCCACCAACAACCAATTCCTTTTATAAACAACTCAAGTTATAAGGTGTGCAAGCATATAGTAAAATTAGTCTACAAATCCCATGTTCCTTTCTTAGTGGCTGGCATGCATTGCGGCAAGGATTTCTTAGGCGTCCAACCGGGCATCATCGAGTGAACGTTTGAAACATTAGAGATGTGGGCGTGAAGAAGTAGGAAAGAAGGGTCCAAACCACTCACTGGTTAAGGTAAAAGGTAGCTGAAACAAGGAATCCCGCCTAGTGACGATCAAACGTCAGTTAAGCGGACCTGCAACAGCACGAGCACCAATTAGAAATCTTGCCTATCCTTCCTTGCCGAACTCCCCAAGAATCAAAGCTCCAAACGATAAAACCAGCAGCGAAAACCAAGCAAATCGAAAGCAACACCAAATCAAAATCCCAAAGCGGCAATCAAGAAAACCAAGCAACCAAACACGAAAACTATTGGACTCGTTTCAATAGAGGCCTTTCCATGAGTTGGAAAGGATCATCGCATTTCGTCCGTGGCAAGAAGATACCGAAGATCTAAGCTACGACTCAGACGGACTAGCCACAAGCCCAATTATATAGTGCACATCCCGGTCGGATCAGGATTTGAGGCACTACAATTTTCTATAGGTTACAGGTTTCATGACATATTCTTTTGCTTAGATATCATATGACTTGCTGTATTAGATATGATCCTGCGTGACATGGACATGAGACGTCGTGGACATGAGACGTATGAATATATTGGGTGGAGAGGGTCATACAGGCTACATGTTAATTATATTATGACGGTGTCGTAGTCTCTCTCCGAGCTAGACAACTGCATGATATCTCTGCTACCGGCTCCCCGACACCGAGCTTGTAGTGGTCTCAGCCTGAGTTCTAGTGATGCTCTCATCTTCCATATCACTTAGCTGGTTATATAGTTTACCCTTTTGATTCATTATTGCTGTACTGCATTATTTATGGCTTGAGTTATTTTGTACCTTGTTATGTCCCCTGAGGACCTGGATCCGGATTATGTCTCCAGGTATAACAGACAAGATCTACCTCGAGGTATATGGGACATGAGCATTGGCAGGAGCAGGAACAGGAGCAGGTACTGGATCAGTACCAGATCCAAAAGACGAGGTGATCGCCGAAGATTTCTCCTGAGTATATGTCTTATCCATACTCAGTATATGATGTTGTTTCTTGACTATTGTACCAGACTCATTATCAGGTTGTTCCCCGAGTTATGTTTATTGACATTTAATTTTGTACTATGATTCTGATATTGATGTATTCATTTCTGTGGATGAGATTAGTATATTTAGTCCCTTATTGGTGTACTACAGCTTAAGTACATCCTGATGGGTCCATTAAATTGGGTTTGCCCATCGGTGTGTGCTGCTGGCCATTGCCACGTGTCTAGTCTCTCAATATTTTAGGACTGAGGCGTGACAAACGGGTCCATTAAATTGGGTTTGCCCATTGGAGTTGTGCTGTCGGCCATTGCCACATGGCTAGTCCCTTTGTATTTTAGGACTGCGAGATGACATAATTTTTGTGGTGGCCCATGCAGGTCTATTAATATATTGCTTTAGTTTCAACTAAGGGACCGAGCAAGCTTGCGATTAGGATAAGAATAAATTTATAGGATCTCATCCACATGTTGATATGTTATTGACCTCTATATCAGACTCGAATAAATTTCTTGACTTGCATCTTGCTTGATTCAACTGTTCGACCCTACACTGATCCCGACAGAAAAAATTCTTTGACGGACTGAGCTTTGAACTACAAAGACAGATTGGCGCAATTGCACCTACTTCTTATACGAATGTTCTTGTAGCAGCTCGATGCATGGAGCGTATCCACAGGAGGGAGTCCAGCCAGAAGAGATCGTATGCATTAGTACCATCTCGAGCACCATATGGGAAGCCTGCAAAGCGACCCCAGATGAATCCACCCCAGAGAGCAGCATCATGAGCCCCATCCCTTCCTACTTGTCACTACTGTGGCAAGGTAGGCCATATTGAGAGAGGGTACAGACGCAAATTTGAATTATGTTTAGCTTATGGATCCAGTCAGCATTCAGCCAGGGATTACCCTAAGCGCCGGGGAGGAACACCAATGGTTCACCGACTAGCTTTATCAGCACCAGAGCCAGTCCAGCAGCCACATCGACCAGCTTATCCAATACCAGGAGCATCACAGGCGAAAGATGGATGATTCAGACCACCAGCACCAGGAGGATATCAGCCGAGGTCACCCTTGGCACCACATGCATCACTCTTCCAACAGGCCCAGCAACAACAGAGGGCACCACTACAGGGACGTGGTTAGGCTTTTGCAATAACAGTAGAGGTGGTACGGACTAGAGGAGCAGCGAGTATGGGTAAGATTTAGTTTTATCATAGCCAGCTATAGTAATGAATATTCCTAGTAATACTTTAGCATGTGCCTGTTAGTTCCATTTCCTAGCCTATACCTAGTATTAGGTTAGCATGAACTTGCTATTCTAGAGCAGTAATATGTAAGTGGTACCCAAGTTTTTATAAGTTGTAGTTAATACTTGCTCTAATCAGACTCATTTACTCTTGAGTTACTTATCTCTCATTGCCTAAAATTTTTTTATTGCTTCCCTACGTGTTCTTCTTGAACAAAACCCTCACCCTTCTTCTCAATTTTTTCTTGTTCATGGTCATTTATCCTCTATGTCATGCTTCAACAAATGTCATACAACCGCGTTATCTCTTCTGGAGCAAACCTTTCCTGACCGATTACGTTTTGTTTTTCCTTAATTGCGAGGACGCAATTCTTTTAAGGTGGGTAGATTGTGAGCACCCTGATTTTTACATCGGGTTAGTTCGGTAATTAATAATTATTTTTTATTTTAATATTTATTCGATAATTTATTCGAACTTTGGAAACCAACCCCCATGGTTTTAAGACCTTGAGTGCAATATTAGCATTTTTCTTCCAACCAACCTAGCATGCTTGACTTAGACGAGTCAAAATAGGCTCCTGCCATGACTGTCCCTCACAAATTCGTAATTTCATGACTCGTTTTGGTCGCACAAATTTTGTAACACAATTACGTGAAAATGATGATTTAATTGACCATTTTGTCGTGACGTACGATTTTAACACGCCATCCCAACCCAACCCATTGCTTCTAACTAAATCCATGCTATGAGTCTAACTGGTCCTATTATGCACATGACACTCTAGTTGCGTTATTTGAACCCCATGCATGCTCCTAATTTAATATTATGTAGAAAATAGAATTTATAAATTTATTTAATTAATTTAGTATTCATTAATATTTTGTAAATACCTTTTTAATTAATATAAATTGGGTTATAAATTATTGTTAGGGAAAATATAAATTTTTTAGAATTTTTTCATGTGCCTAACTATTTTTGGGAATTTTCTGTATTTAATTATTGAATAAAACAAAAGAAATAAAGAAAAGAAAAATAGAAATAAATCCAAACCCATTAACCCTAACCCTACCCGTTAATACTAAACATAAACCCAAAATCTAAACTCTAAACTCTCCCTCCGCGTACAGGAACCACCCCACCTCCTATATATATATATATATATATATATATATATATATCTCCTAAGTATATATATATATATATATATATATGTATACATAACAAACCTAAAATCCTAACCCTAATCCTACGCCTACACCACCTCCACCATCACCCACGCCTCCACTGTCACTCCGTCGACCGTCACATCCCCAACGACCGCCGCGCGCGAGAAGCAGCAGCAGCCCCCGCAGATCCGCCCTCGCGCGCGCACGCACACAGCCTTTAGGCCCCCCTTCGCACGAAGCTTCCGCCCTCCTCGCTCGTCCATTTCGTGCCCCGTCTTCGCTGGTATGTTCACAACCTAACCCTCTAGGATTTTCTTCAAGTGGAACGAATTCACGCACCCGGATTTGATCAAAAAATTATCCGACAGTTGGCCGAAAAACTGTTCAACAATAGTTCAAAAATCCAATCCAAGTACCCCTGTTCATGTCCAATTTTCTACCATCTCGTTAAATATTTTCAAAATATAATTGAAGTAACTTCTTCACAATATAACCAAGATTTTTACTGTCCTTTTAGTTTTTATTAGTTTACTTTAATGGTTAAATTATTCTGGTTCCAAAATGGCCGAAAACTTATTTTTAAAATACCTAAAATCTCTAATACGGGGTACGTCCCACCAAACGAAGCAACTTTGTCGTGTGCGAGTTGCACCGAAAGGTGCTTATCATCAATGCGGACGTGTGGGCTTTGGTTAACCATGATTTGGATGTACGTGTACACCGGAATCAACGCGTATCTGCCAAAAAATATCGATCGGAATATTCTGACACTCGTCATAATTTCGTGTATGCTTTTTGTTTCGCAACGAAACTTACGTCATCGGATTCGCAGTGTTACGCTGGTCCTGTGACCCAAGTTTGGTTCGATTTTGAGAACATTGACGAAACGTCATTTCGTGGGCCCCACGGTTTCACATAATGGACGATTTCGTGATCGGCTCATCGAAATCTAGTTTTAGACATTCCGTTGGGTTCATGCCATCATTCTTGACTCGTAGACACTAAGTTTGACAACTTTGAAAAACTTTATATTCGGTACATTCATGTGGACCCCCGCTTTGACCCAAAATTGTTAATTTTGCCCCTGTATCCAAATTGGACTTATGGATAGTCAATCCTAGCTATTTCAAGTATTCTGAGAAAAATGGTGATATTTGTTTCAGTATCCGGAGGTGTACGTGCAGATTCTACTTTCCCAGGAGTAGTTGACGGAGTTCAGAACCCAGGCAAGTGTACCTTGCCAAACCTGCAGAGATCCTGTTATAATATTTGCTTGTGTTCTTCCTATATATATATATATATATATATATAAATATATAAATATATAAATATATATATATATATATATATATATATATATATATATATATATATATATATATATAATCTTGTTAAGTTCCTGTTCAACCTAGGACCGTGAGACGTTGCTTAGCGTTCGAACGAGATTCGGGTGTCGACGCCGTATGCGGAGTCGACTCATGCAACGTTACTTAGAGAGTTAATTCCATGATCCTATTTTTACATGATTGCTTTACCAAGTACGCCATACCGTAGTACACTTGACACTATTTTATGTGACAGAATCTTTCTTGAGTTATTCATGGTTATTCTGTAAAGGCTTACAAAATTTATGACATTAGACTTACATATTATATGGATATCATTATGACTCGTTGTACTAGCTAGAGGTCATGATCTTGCATGTTATGGATATGAGACATTGTGGACATGAGACATGAGGTTACATTGGGTGGGAAGAGACACACATGCTACAGGCTGATTATTTATATATATATATTACTGGAGGTGCCTTAGACTCTGTCTCGGATCTTTGGCACATACTGGAGTCTTGATACTACTTTCTGCTATGGGCCCCCCGACACAGAGCCTGTAGTGGTCTCATCCTGATTACTAGTAATTATCTCATTTGTATTTCACTTAGCTGGTTATATAGCTTGCCTTGAGAATCTGTTTATATTTACTTGCTGTATTTTATTTGGCTTGAGTGTTTACTGTACCTTGCTATGTTTGTAAACCCCCTGAATTTTCAAAATTTTAAAAACTGGATTTTTCACAATTTTCTGGAATTTTCTGGGATTTTCTGTAAATTAAAAATAGGGTTTTAATTATTTAATGATTTTTAAATGATAATAAATGATATTAAAATATTATAAAAATAATATTTTTGGGTGTAAAATGAAAAACTGGACTTAGGACAATTTTCTGGGATTTTATTGGACATCAGACCTATTTTTAAGAGCCTAAAAACTATTTTTCTAATTAAATTATTAATTAATTTTATTTATTAATTTTATTTACTGTTTTATTTTTATTTTTATTTTTTTCTTGGGCCCGGCTCGGCCCAGTGGGCCGAGCCCGTAGAGCCCAGCCCAGCCGCTGCTAGCGGGTCGGGCGGGTCCGCCCAGCCCGGATCCGCGCCCGACCCGACCCGCAAACACCCCCGCCCTGGACCGCCGCCGAGCTCCGGCAGTGGCTTCGGTCTGAAACCCTAGCCCTAATTCCCTGTGTCCGACACGAGCCGGACACGTGTCGGACACAACTCGAACCCCCGGTTTTCGGGTCCCCTTCAGGTGCGTGTAACTTTTTGCTCGTAGCTCCGTTTTCGATTCCGCAAATTGCGTTGCGAAGCCTGTATGACCCTCTCGGTGTCCGGACAAACCGTTCGGGGCATCGCGTCCTGTGGTGATCGCACACCGCGATCCAAAAATAGGAAAAAACTAGACTCCGATTCACCCCGGAACCGAGTCCGCCCCGCCAAACGGGACGACTTGGTCGCGCGCGGTCTTCACAGACACGAGCGCCTCATCGATACGGACGTGTGGGATTTCGCGGAAGCTGATTCGGGTGTGCGTGCACACCGGAATCAACGCGTATCCGCGGACATCGCCCCGTATCCGTACTTTCTGGAATGTGCCCTAACTTTCTGTACACACGTCGGATCGAGACTAAACTTGCGTCATCGGACTCGTAGCGATATGCTGGTCCTGTGGGTCAAGTTTGGTTCGATTCTGAGAACGTTGACGAAATCGCGTGTCGTGGGCCCCACAGGCCCCGCTCGACGGGCGATTTTGTGATCGGCTCATCGGAATCCAATTCTGGAAGTTCCGTTGGGTTCGTATCATCGTTCCTGACCTGTTGACACTAAGTTTGGTGAATTTGGAGACCGTTGACCCGGACGCGTTTTTCGGTGCAAAGCGGGCCCACCGGTGGACCCCGTTTTGGCCCGAAACTGCCGTTTCTGCCCTTGTCTCCAAATTGGACCCCTGGATAGGCGTTTCTAGCTGATTGATATTTTCTGGATCTGATGGTGATGTTTGTTTCAGCAACCGGAGTACCGCCTGCAATTTCAGCTGAAGTCAAAGCCGCAATTGGAACAGGAACCACAGGCAAGTGTACCTTGCCAAACACTGCAGCTTGCTAATTATTTTCTGGATTTAATTATGCAATAATGGACATGTAAAGATTGCCAAATCTCAGTAATTCTTGACATAGTATTTTACTTAAGTTCTTGTGGAATTAATTGTAAACTTGTTTTAACTGCTTAACCTAGGAAACGTGTGACGTACCGAGTGTCCGATCATAGTCGGGTGCCAACACCGTACGCGGTGTTGGGTACGTCATGTAGAGATGGATATTCGATACCCTTACTCTTGGTACTTGTCCTATCAAGTACAACAAAATCCAGGACACTTGACACTATTTCATGAGACAGAGTCTTCCTGAGACATTCAAGGTGATTCTGTATAGGATGCATGTTTTATGACATAGACTTTACATTCTTAGACAATTGATTCATAGCTATCAGACTTGCTGCATTAGTTATAATCGTGCGTGACATGGACATGAGGCATCGTGGACATGAGACGTGGGATTACATTGGGTGGGGAGAGACACACAGACTACAGGCTGATATTATATATAAAACATAGTACATAACATAGTGTAGTTCATAGTTATTGCCGCTACCGGCTCCCCGACACAGAGCTTGTAGTGGCTTCAGCCTGAGTTCTAGTGCTGCTCTCATATTGCATATCACATAGTTGGTTACTTAGTTTACCCTGATGATTATTTTATCTGCTGCACTGCTTATATTTTGGCTTGTATTTTCTGTACCTTGCTGTCCCCTGAGGACCTGGATCCGGATTATGTCCCCAGGTACAGCTGAAGAGAACTACCCAGAGGTGTACGCTACAGGAGCACTCCTTGGAGCAGAACCCGGAACTGAGGACGAGATAGTGGCCGAGGACTTCTCCTGAGCACCAGCTTCTACTACACAGTATTTCCATTTCCAGCATTTTATTTCCTGTCTTTTCCTTAAATGTAACAGAATATTTCTCGGATTTGTTTCCCGAGACAACCTTATTTATTATTGCATATTTATTTCCATTGCATTATTTCTGGCAATTAATCTGTGTTATTCTGTGGATGAGATTAGTAATACCTGAGACTTGTACTTAGTCCTGCTAGACTACAGCTTAAGCATGCCCTGATGGATCCATTAAATTGGGTTGTCCATCGGTGCGTGCTGCTGGCCATTGCCACGCTTCTCCAGTCCCTCGGCATTTTGGGACTGGGGCGTGACATGGTTTTTGTGGTGGTCCATGCAGGTCAACGACTAAATTGTTCGGTTTCAACTTAGGGACCGAACAGGCCTGCAATAAGATAGGATAAGTTTTTAGGATCTCATCCACTTGCTTGAATCATTTTTGATCTCTATATCGACTTCAAATAATTTACTTGCATCTTGCCTTGATTCCTGTACGCCTCTTACTGGGTATTTTGGATGCAGGAAAATGGACCCACAAGAATGCAACGAGACTCCCGTCGGAACACCCCAAGCTACAGGTGTCACCTATGACGACGAAGTGACACCAGTCGAAGGAGTTCCACCAACTCAACAGAGCCAGCAGGCAGGTCAACCTACCTCCCGATTCCGACGCGATGATATTCCACCTCCGCCGCAGTTCGTTCCACCAACGCCCGTGCTCCCACAAGGACAGCCAATTGACGGGCAGCAGATATTTCAAATGATCTACGCGATGATGCAAGCCCAGCAACAAGTCCAACACGAGGCTCAGCGTCACGAAGCTAACTTCTGGAGGGACAGCATCGTAACTGTACTGGAGCAGGCCAACCTACCAGCTCGACGGCCATCTACAGGCTCAATCACTGACTTCCGCCAACTGAAGCCCCGCATTTTTTCTGGAAAAGAGGAGCCCACAGAAGTTCATGAGTGGCTCACTAACATACGGCATCAACTTGAAGCAGCCGAGCTCCCCCGGGAACGCTGGATGACTGCCGTCCGAATGCAATTGACAGGCAACGCGCACCACTGGTGGTTGTCTGAGGAGACACGACTCGGACCTGACCGAGTCACTTGGGAGGAGTTCTCCAGACTCTTCCAAGAGATGTACATTCCGGCTAACGCACGATCCGAACTGCGGGACAAATTCAACCGTCTCACTCAGGACTCTATGACAGTGGAAGAGTACAACGCGGAATTTATTCGTCTGAGCCGCTTCGCCCCAACCCTGATCCCGACGGAGGAAGAGAAGGCCGAGAAATTCTTCGACGGACTGAACATTGAGCTGCAGAAACTCATCGGATCCGTCGCACCTACCTCCTACTCGGACGTTCTCGCTGCAGCCCGACGCATGGAACGCGTCACCAGGAGAGAGTCTCGCCTCAAGCGGCCAATCACCTCAGCACCAGACAGATCATCACCGGAAGAATCTGCAAAGAGATCTCACACGAACCAGCCACCTAGGGCAGCTTCGCAGACCCTTCCTACCTGTCACTACTGCGGCAAGATAGGCCATGTCGAGAAGGACTGCAGACGCAAGTTAGGGTTATGCTTGATTTGCGGGACCAATCAACACATAGCCAAGGACTATCCTCAGCATCGAGATGGAGCACGAAGGGCAAACCAACCAGCTCTACCAGCACCGAGGCCACCTCTGGCACCTCAGGCAGCACTCTTCCAGCAAGCTCAGCAGCAGCAGAGGAATCTACCTCAAGGACGAGGACAAGCTTATGCGCTGACTGTGCAGGACGCTGATGCGAGTAAGTGATTCGTAGTTATCCGTTCTAGTCTTGTTCTAGCTCGTGCCCGTTGGTTCGTGACCTCAGCCCCAACCTAGTAATTTGCAACTTGTTAATAACAACCTGGTTTTCATAAAAGTTATAGTTTTAACTAGATTTTCCTGGAAAGTGTAAACTTTCAATTTTTAGGGAAACGGTATTTCCCTGAAGTCCCTTGTGATGTGCTTTCAAACGATACCTGCGACCGTGTCATCTCTGCTGACCGGTTATTCTTTGATTGCGAGGACGCAATCCTCTTAAGGGGGGTAGATTGTAAACCCCCTGAATTTTCAAAATTTTAAAAACTGGATTTTTCACAATTTTTTGGAATTTTCTGGGATTTTCTGTAAATTAAAAATAGGGTTTTAATTATTTAATGATTTTTAAATGATAATAAATGATATTAAAATATTGTAAAAATAATATTTTTGGGTGTAAAATGAAAAACTGGACTTAGGACAATTTTCTGGAATTTTATTGGACATCAGACCTATTTTTAAGAGCCTAAAAACTATTTTTCTAATTAAATTATTAATTAATTTTATTTATTAATTTTAACTTTATTTTTCTTTTTTTCTTGGGCCCGGCCCGGCCCAGTGGGCCGAGCCCGTAGAGCCCAGCCCAGCCGCTGCTAGCGGGTCGGGCGGGTCCGCCCAGCCCGGATCCGCGCCCGACCCGACCCGCAAACACCCCCGCCCTGGACCGCCGCCGAGCTCCGGCAGTGGCTTCGGTCTGAAACCCTAGCCCTAATTCCCTGTGTCCGACACGAGTCGGACACGTGTCGGACACAACTCGAACCCCCGGTTTTCGGGTCCCCTTCAGGTGCGTGTAACTTTTTGCTCGTAGCTCCGTTTTCGATTCCGCAAATTGTGTTGCGAAGCCTGTATGACCCTCTCGGTGTCCGAACAAACCGTTCGGGGCATCGCGTCCTGTGGTGATCGCACACCGCGATCCAAAAACAGGAAAAAACCAGACTCCGATTCACCCCGGAACCGAGTCCGCCCCGCCAAACGGGACGACTTGGTCCCGCGCGGTCTTCACAGACACGAGCGACTCGTCGATACGGACGTGTGGGATTTCGCGGAAGCTGATTCGGGTGTACGTGCACACCGGAATCAACGCGTATCCGCGGACATCGCCCCGTATCCGTACTTTCTGGAACGCGTCCTAACTTTGTGTACACACGTCGGATCGAGACGAAACTTACGTCATCGGACTCGTAGCGATACCCTGGTCCTGTGGGTCAAGTTTGGTTCGATTCTGAGAACGTTGACGAAATCGCGTGTCGTGGGCCCCACAGGCCCCGCTCGACGGGCGATTTTGTGATCGGCTCATCGGAATCCAATTCTGGAAGTTCCGTTGGGTTCGTATCATCGTTCCTGACCTGTTGACACTAAGTTTGGTGAATTTGGAGACCGTTGACCCGGACGCATTTTTCGGTGCAAAGCGGGCCCACCGGTGGACCCCGTTTTGGCCCGAAACTGCCGTTTCTGCCCTTGTCTCCAAATTGGACCCAAGGACAGGCGTTTCTAGCTGATTGATATTTTTTGGATCTGATGGTGATGTTTGTTTCAGCAACCGGAGTACCGCCTGCAATTCCAGCTGAAGTCAAAGCCGCAATTGGAACAGGAACCACAGGCAAGTGTACCTTGCCAAACACTGCAGCTTGCTAATTATTTTCTGGATTTAATTATGCAATAATGGACATGTAAAGATTGCCAAATCTCAGTAATTCTTGACATAGTATTTTACTTAAGTTCTTGTGGAATTAATTGTAAACTTGTTTTAACTGCTTAACCTAGGAAACGTGTGACGTACCGAGTGTCCGATCATAGTCGGGTGCCAACACCGTATGCGGTGTTGGGTACGTCATGTAGAGATGGATATTCGATACCCTTACTCTTGGTACTTGTCCTATCAAGTACAACAAAACCCAGGACACTTGACACTATTTCATGAGACAAGAGTCTTCCTGAGACATTCAAGGTGATTCTGTATAGGATGCATGTTTTATGACATAGACTTTACATTCTTAGACAATTGATTCATAGCTATCAGACTTGCTGCATTAGTTATAATCGTGCGTGACATGGACATGAGGCATCGTGGACATGAGACGTGGGATTACATTGGGTGGGGAGAGACACACAGACTACAGGCTGATATTATATATAAAACATAGTACATAACATAGTGTAGTTCATAGTTATTGCCGCTACCGGCTCCCCGACACAGAGCTTGTAGTGGCTTCAGCCTGAGTTCTAGTGCTGCTCTCATATTGCATATCACATAGTTGGTTACTTAGTTTACCCTGATGATTATTTTATCTGCTGCACTGCTTATATTTTGGCTTGTATTTTCTGTACCTTGCTGTCCCCTGAGGACCTGGATCCGGATTATGTCCCCAGGTACAGCTGAAGAGAACTACCCAGAGGTGTACGCTACAGGAGCACTCCTTGGAGCAGAACCCGGAACTGAGGACGAGATAGTGGCCGAGGACTTCTCCTGAGCACCAGCTTCTACTACACAGTATTTCCATTTCCAGCATTTTATTTCCTGTCTTTTCCTTAAATATAACAGAATATTTCTCGGATTTGTTTCCCGAGACAACCTTATTTGTTATTGCATATTTATTTCCGTTGTATTATTTTTGGCAATTAATCTGTGTTATTCTGTGGATGAGATTAGTAATACCTGAGACTTGTACTTAGTCCTGCTAGACTACAGCTTAAGCATGCCCTGATGGATCCATTAAATTGGGTTGTCCATCGGTGCGTGCTGCTGGCCATTGCCACGCTTCTCCAGTCCCTCGTCATTTTGGGACTGGGGCGTGACAATGTTCCCTGAGGATCTGGATCCAGATTATGTCCCCAAGTGTAGACGAGAAGATCTATCCCGAGGTTTACGGGGAAGGTGCTACTATTGGAGATGTACAGGTTGTAGAGGACGAGGTTGTTCCAGAAGACTTCTCTTGAGCACACAATATTCTCACTATTCATTTATTATACTTAGTGTTCTTAGATATTTGATCTTGTAGTGACTTCTGGATATTGTACTTGGATTTATTTTTCTTTCCATTTTGATGACGGGTTGTTCCCCGTGACATTATTTATATTACTTTGGTTGGACAGATTATTTTATATTATTATGACTGGACTTTCACTTTATGATTTTGTTACTTATTATGGATGATATTAGATATATAAATTGTGACAGATATTCGTAGACCATTTTTTATGTATTACAGCTTAAGTGCACTCTAACGGGTCCATTAAATTGGGTTTGCCCATTAGAGTTTTGCTGTTGGCCATTGCCACGTGGCTAGTCCCTTGGTATTTTTGGACTGGGGCGTGACACTCGTGACTTGATATGCTACTCTATTACTTATTATGACTCAATAACTAGTTAGAGGTTCTGGCCAAGCATGTCGTGGACACGATTTGTGAGGTCACATGGAAGGGGGAGCATACACTGTGCGTTGGGATACTTTCATCATTAGTTGCCATTGTCTCATTACAGAGCTTCGAGGTTTTCATTAGTTGTTACAGGTTTCTCGATGGGACCTGTGGGGTTTCATTAGTTGCTGAAGTGTCTATCGAAACCTTCATGGTTACACCATAGTAGCCTAGCATACGAGTGTTGTTCTCATGTGTGTATCACTTAGATGATTACATTAGATTTACCCCACTGTATACTCTTGTACATATTATATTATTTTACTATTGGCATATTTCTATGTACCTTGTTACGTCCCTCTGAGGACCTGGTTCCTTGTCATTTTTGTACCACAGACTGTTGTGAAGTCTTTCTGGAGCTGCGGATGCGTATCGACTTGTTATGCAGGTATTGAAACTAGGTACTTGTATCATTTCTTCCACAGTTATATTTACTTATTCTCGTTGTTTAGTCTTCTGCTACTATAGCCTAGTTTTTTAGAGTCTATTTATTTTTCGAGTTTATTCGAGCATGCATTTAGTTCATTGTTGATATTTTGTGTCCTTGTGCATTGAGATGTAATAATATTTTTATAGTGATATTTAGATAATACAGCTTATACGTATTCGGGTTGGACTAAAGTCTACTCGATACGTAGCTGGCCATTGCTACATGGCCTGATCCCATGTATTTTGGGACTGGGACAGTGTCAGGGATCTAGCCCCAGTAGGGGCAGGTTAAGGGATTTATTAACCATAGGATCACGACCCTTTCGATATATATATAAATCCCTGAACTTGGCTAGAGACTCCTTGGCAGTATATATATATATATATATATATATATATATATATATATATGCGTACACGTACAATTCTTTTATATATAATATTATTGAAAATTAGATAAAAATTTAAATTATATTAAAATATTAAAATATTAAAATATTACAATATAATTTGAATATATTCTAGTTAAAATTTGGTATAGATATATTTTTTAAATTTTGGATATATATTTATTTAGATAATATAAAGTACTTAATTTAAATATAATTTGACTATTAAATATATTTTATGATACATTCAATATTCAAATTTTTGAATATTGAATATTTTTTTCAAATTTTGGATGTCTTTATATTTGAATAATTTTGGATATGTAGTTAGAATAGTTAAAAAAATGAATTATCAACTACGTGAGAATACATACAGGGTAGGTAGTTAGAATTTTTTTAAAATTTTAACTTATTTAGTTGATGATACACATACAACTTGGACGGCTCATTTCTGAACAATTTGCAAGCCGTATTATATATATATATATATATATATATATATATATATATATATATATATATATATATATATATATATATATATATATATATATATATATATATATAAATTATGAGACTCAATCTCACAATATCTATATCAGAATATGGATACGTATTTTATACTGCATATTTTATTTTTTGGACATTCTTTTATATATAATATTATTAAAAAATAGATAATAATTTAAATTATATTAAAATATAATTTGAATATATTCTAGTTCGAATTTGGTATAGGTATATTTTTTAAAATTTTGGATATATATTTATTTATATAATATAAATTGCTTAATTTAAATATAATTTAAATGTTGAATATTAAATATATTTTATGATACATTCAATATTCAAAATTTTGAATATTGAATATTTTTTCAAATTTTGGATGTCTTTATATTTGAATAATTTTGGATATGTAGTTAGAATTATAAAAAATGAATTATCAACTACGTGAGAATACATACAAGGTAGGTAGGTAGTTAGAATTTTTTTAAAATTTTAAATTATTAGTTGATGATACATATACAACTTATATATATATATATATATATATATATATATATATATATATATATATATATATATATATATATATATATATATATATATTGTGAGACTCTGTCTCACAATATCTATATCGGAATATGGATACATATTTTATACTGCATGTTTTATTTTTCTGCATTTCGTGGGATTTTAAAACTTGGAATTTAAAAAAATTTCTACTTGAATGGTATAACGATGGTATACTACAGTATACCGACTGTATACTGCCCGAAAAATATTTGTTTTACTTTTTCAGATGCTTTCGAGTTTTTTCTATAAATAGTACTTGAGTTTCATTTCATTTCATTTCATTTCATTTCATTCTTTCTTTTCTCTTTCTCTCTCTTCTCTCCACCCTTTCTCTTTTGATCTCGGAGCTTGGTTTTGAGACCCGGAGTGTGGTTTTTGAACTCCTTCGTGGTGGTGGACTAGAAGGTTGAGGCTGGAAGCTTGTTGTAGGCAAGTACACCTTGCTGATTCTATGAACTATTTTATAATCTATTATTTTTTTTCCTGGATCCTTGGTTGTTGCTTTTTAGCTTAGACTTGCTTTACTATTATTGTTTATCTCGTGATTTTTGGCCTTTTGACCGTCTTGATTTTGATTGAATCTTGTCCCATCCCTTTTTGGTAACTCGGTAGTGGGAATGGTACCGGAGTTATGACCATGAGTTTTAGTCCATATTGTGATATAAGACTTACCACTAGACTTGACTCCTTGTTAGACTTGATTCTGTTAATTTTTGGGATTTGATTTGGGTCCCAGGAGTCAGATTTGACTTGGCCTAGATTTTTCTTGGAAACTGGCATACCGACAGTACACTACAGTATACCGATTTCAACCGACTTAGATTTCTAGATATTTTTCCGTGAACCCTATCGGCATACCGATGGTGTACTACAGTTTACCGACAGTATACCGATTCTTGTCGACATTGTTAACCGACTTCCTGGATATTTGTCTTGGCCGGCATATCGATGGTATACTACAGTATATCGACGGTATACCGATTTATAGGAATCCAGAACTTGTTGTATTTTTCTTAACTCTGGACCGGTATACCGACGATATACTATATTTTACCGACGATATACCGATTGTGCTCGATTTTGCATGTGAATTCTTTTATTATGCTCCTTGAATGTTTATATTTAGCTTTTTTGTATTTATTGCTTTGTATGTCTATTTATGCTATGTTGTCTCGGCGCGATATTTTGTATAGTTAGGGGCTTTTCACCCTATATACACCCGTCCAATACATGTTACCTATCGATACCATACGAACGGACATTTGTATTAGTAGATGATGATTATACTCTATGTACATTTGATACGACCAGACATTTGTATTAGTAGAGGATTATTACACTCTATGTACATTTGATACGACCATGCATTTGTATTAGTAGAGGATGATTACACTCTATATACATTTGATACAACTAGACATATGCATTAGTAGAGGATGATTATACTCTATGTATATTTGACTTGACCAGAAATCTGTACTAGTAGGGGACGATTACACCATATGTACATTTGACCAGTGTATAGTAGTAACGTTCTTATGTTCCCTGTTCGTGGCATTTTCTATGTGATTTGAGTTATGCTCCTTAGTTCTGTGATTACCTGTGTAGTTGTGGTTACTTGCATGTTCCCAACTTTTTGGCATGTCCCGGTTATTTTTTGTGTTTCATGTATCCAGTTATTTTCGTGTTTACATGGTGCTTATTATATTCCTAGTGGTTATATGTTATTCATCTTATTGTCTTTCTTTTCTTGGGATAAGTACAGTGGTAGCGCACAATTCTCGAAACACTTTTATTTATTCATGTTGCTTAGCGTAATGTAGCTCTGTGTTGTATTGCTGATTTTAGTTCTTAGCTTTTGGCTTCCCTTTTGTGGTACTTTTTATTTGGGGGTTTCGCCCCACTGGTTTTGCTTGGCCAGATCCGGTAGCAGAGCCCAAGGATCTTATATTCCTTCCTACGGATAGTGACTACCCGGAGCACCAGACAGCCTTAGTCGATTTTTCTTCTATCCCTACTAGATCTCGTACTGTATATTCTTTTGAGGCGTTTAGCCACCGAGCACTTATTAGCTCGTATTTTGGACTTAACATTTTGCCTATGAACAATGACATGGTTAGTGTATTCTAAACCATGGCTAGTATTGATCATGTATGACTTATACTCTGCTAGTTCTTCTTTTTGTATTACAAGCTTCATGATCATCTATGTATATCTGGTTTGGGACGCCTTACTATTTTGCTCCTGATGATCATATTTCTTGTATATTGCTCATCTGCTTGTGATTGAGACACCTAGGACCTTTTGACCTAAGATAGACTGATGGATTATAGTGTTAACCCCCCTGTTTTACAGCTTTACCATATATGTGGAATACCGGCGTGCTCCTAGTATATGTAGCTGGCCGTTGTCTACCCCCGCTCTCCAGTATTCCTGTTATGTAACGTGACATATATATATATATATATATATATATATATATATATATATTGTGTGTCCTTTCTCCAAATTGGGCTGTGGCTATGTAAGCCACCTAGTCGTCCGGGTGTATGTGTGTGTGTGTGTGTGGGGGGGGGGGGGGTTCTAACCCTGGACCTATCCGTGGGTGTCCTCCCACACTACTACTATACACACATGTCACTACCACATGCTGAAAATAGGGGTATTTTTGTCATTTTATATATTATAGGTATTGTGTGTATTTATTTTAAATAATTGCATGATATGTGTGTGTATATATATATATGTGTGTGTATGTGTGTGTGTGTGTGTATTATATGTAGTATTCATTAATTAATGCATGAGTTAGTAGACTAGACCTAGATGCCCACTAGATGGAGCCCTGACCGAAATATAGGATTATGAATTAAATTTGTATTATTTCGGGATTAATTATTAAGGTTATAATTTATTACCCTGATTTATTTAATTGTTGTGCCTTACTGTTGCTTCGATACTTGGAGCGCTACCCTAGCTTTTGCCTTCCAACAAATTTCACAACCTTGTCCTAGACGTGCCCGTCTTCCATTCTGACCTTTGTGTAACTTTTAAATATGCTCTCTTGTGCTTCATTTTAGTCGCACAATATTTGTCGCGGACGTTTATTTTTAATTCTAAATAAAACTAACTTTGTATCCTTGTGCGTTCCAATCGAAATTGGAGACACAATCTTGACCTATTTTGTCCAAACCAAATTATGACAATATTATATTCTGAAAAAATTCCTAAATCATTCTGTCATTAAATCAAGTCAAGTCAGAACTTGATTTATCAATAGGTAAGGCTTAAGAGTAAATTTTGATACAAACCCAGGTGCAGAATGTGAGATAATCCCACTCTGATTTTATGCAACCTAAACCTATTCTCAGAAATCCTAAATCGTTCTGTCATTAAAATCAAATAAGAATCAGTTTTAGGTAGACACTTCATTTTCTACATTTACAATGAAAATATAAATCTAATAGAACCTGATTTATCAATAGGTAAAGCTCAATAGCAAATTATCAGAACGAGAGATAATCCCACTCTGATTGAATGCAACCTAAACCTATTCTCAGAATTTCTAAATCGTTCTGTCATTAAAATTACAAAGACAACAACATAGCAAACTACTGAGGACTTCTCTCACACTTTCTTGAACTCACTTATCAGTCATGACAGCTTATGTTCACAGTAGCAAGCACTCCTGATCAAACAGATAGTGCACTGGATAATTAACCAACTAAAATCAGAGCCCAAGGAAAATTCCAAAACAAGAGAAACATTCCACATGATATACTCTTCAAGAACCTGAACTAAACAGTAACATGTTATGGAGTTAATGCTATGGATGGCTTTATGTCAACTGTACTAAAATCAAGTTAAAGATTTGATACTTTTTCAAGATCAAAGTCTAAAAACCCCTTTTTATATGCAAAGCTTGAAAAAGTATCAAATCTTTAACTTGATTATATCAATTAAGGGGGATATCCAAAGTCTAAACTCTATATAGAAAACTTGTTCTTTATAAATCTTATTTATTTGACTAGGCACACACTCCCATGGCTTTATGTCAACCTGAACTTATTTAATTTTTCAAGATCCAAAATCAAACTCAAGTTAGTGGTATCTCCCCCAAAATTGATATAGTCAAGATCCAAAGTCAAACTCAAGTCAGTGGTATCTCCCCCTTAATTGATATAGTCATCTCGGTTGAAGTCTTAAAATGTAGTTTTCTATCTCTAACTATGTCCCTTTTGTTGTCCTTGCAGTTGCATATCTTGCCAAGGGAAATACTTGGCACCTCTACCTTTGGTATTTCAATGTTGCTACCTGAAATGGTTCCGAGTAGAGGTGGTTGCTAGTTTCCTCCTCCTCTACTCATGGTTTCAGCATTTCGAGGTCAGGGAGGAGATCAAGGTTTGCAGCAAACTCAATCTGAGGCGGAAGCGTCACAGTACACACAGTTTCAGGGGAGCTGTGGGTCATCGACGACATGCACAGTACATGATGTTATGCTCAAGGATGCATGTGTATGGGGGAGCTTCAAGTTCGGACACGAAGGTGGACAGATTCAGGAGTTCGAATCTCTGAAGAATCGCACCGTCCGCTTGGTTGGGACAGCCAAAGGTGAAGAAGCTTGTCGGAACGTTAATACGTTTCGGTGGAAGACTGATAGTCAGAGACTTTGGTCTAAACCGTGTCATTGATGTCGGTAGGATCTCATTGGTACAGAAGGTACTACGCGTGACAGCTAGCGTCGACGTGACGGTCGAGGAGCTGTAGATAAAGGAAGATGCAAAGCAACTCGAGGGATCGGAGATCTGTGGCATGGGGGAGCAGGAACTCTGTCGCGGGACGACAGACATGGAGTCTAGTTGAGAAGCCATGGGGTCAACACCCTCTCATCAGACTGGAGGAAAAGATTGATGGGGTCGAGTCTGAATTTGGTGAATTTTGGAGCCCAAATATGGCCAAAGATTTGATTTGATATAATTTGAAAATCTACATTGAATACAGGCTTAAACGACATAAGATCGGACCATTGCAACGGAAAAATGAATCTGGGAAGACCCCATTTTGACAACTTAGTCTAATTTTGCATTATGTGTATCCAGACTTTAGATTCACCTAAAATGAAAGTTAGGCTAATAACAATTATAAAGATAGAGATAAGGTAAATACATTGTAAAGCCTATGTATTTTAGAATATAAAATTACCAAAATGCATAAAACTCCTTATTTTTTACGAAATCCGTCAATGACTAACACTAACTCCTTTGACCTACATACATAAAAGAAGAAAATTTTTGAAGTTGCACCCCACTTATTTTACCATAATTCAAGGTGCTTCCCACCTATTTAAGGATATTTTGGTCATAATTCAAGGTGCACTCCACTTATCTGAGAGTATTTTGGTCATAAAGGGACAGTTCGATATTGGCTGTTTTTGTTAAAAGTGAAGAATTTCGTGCATTACGGTAATTGGGTACAGAGTTTCGATTTACTGACATAGCAAGTATATTGGCAGGTTATTATAAGAACCTAAATTAAGACAACAAGAAAACTCACAACAACAACAAAAATCAAACCTATAGATAATGATCCCTTATAGATAAAAAGAAATGACATACAAGCCTACAAAGATCACAATCAGCACATTCATTCTCAAATTTACCTTCGATTTGGTGCGATTGGAAGAGTCGGCGGACGGCTTTTGATCGTCGACGGTCGCCTTCAATTTGGCGCAGAGGGAAAGAGAATAAAACGTGGAGAGAAATCGAAAGATGGCAAGAGAGAATAAAAAGTGGAGAGAAAACCAAAAAGGAAAAGAGAGATCGCAGTGGAACCGCAGATCTAATTTTCTAACAGGCAGGAGAGAAAAAAAATTATGTTCACTAATAAATAGGGTAATTATAAGGGCACTACACATTTTACTCGGGACTAGTCCATTGGAAATTTAGAAAAAATTACAAGTTTGCCATCATGAAAGTTACTCGGGGCTAGCCCACTGTTATAATCAGGACTGTCAAAATTTTGACAGTCCTACCACTTGTAAGGACTGTCAAAATTTTGACAGTCCTACAAATTGTTAGGACTGTCAAAATTTTGACAGTCCATTTCCCAAAATTACAAGTTTGCCACTCTCATAGTTACTTGGGACTAGCCCACACCAAAGTATAAAAGTGAAATGGCTTTCTATTTTGGGCATTCCACCTAGACTTAAGAGACCCTCATTCCACCAAGCCTAAACCTAAATTTGGAAATAGCTAGTTGTGGTTGGAGGAGGATTTTACTTTGGTGATACTCCAAGGAATATTCTTCCGGTATGTCTTCGACAACCTACGATGAATAAGTTTTGCAATTGTCCGAAAAAGATTTAGTTTATTTTGATTATTGTAGGAACAATGCATGAAAAAATGTTCGATGACGAAGTCGGATCGTCCAATTCATTAAATATGCACTCCGGACGTTCCGAAGAACAAGTTGGTTGTTCCGAAGCACGTACGGTATGTAAAATGACAACCCTAATTCGACAGTCACGAGTTAGGACTGTAAAAATTTGACAGTCCTATATAAATATAGGACTGTCAAATAATCTACAGTCCTAAATTAATAGAGGACTGTCTTAAATTCGACAGTCCTATATAAAAGTTGGACTGTCATAATTTGGACAGTCCTATTTAGAAATAGGACTGTAAAAATAGTGACAGTCCTGGATAATTATATGAAGTTATTAATTTTTATATTATTTTATATTGGTTATAGGACCAACCTTGTTCAGATATTGTGGTACATCCTGCTGTTGGTGTTGATGTGGATGATATTTTCTCAACGGATATTGAATTTGCAAGCCATGAAGAAGCATTAGAGTGGTGCAGAGAATTGGGAGACGACATAACGTAGTTATTGTCATTACAAGATCCATCCGATCTCGGCCGGGCCGAAAATATCTTGAGCTTGGATGCGAAAGAGGAGGTGTGTTTAGGGA
This sequence comes from Iris macrosiphon, assembly GCA_036927795.1. Lineage (NCBI taxonomy): Eukaryota > Viridiplantae > Streptophyta > Magnoliopsida > Asparagales > Iridaceae > Iris > Iris macrosiphon. The sequence continues at coordinate 38,286,652 of JAYESA010000007.1, forward strand.
GCATCATAAAAAAAAGGGTGTTGTTGAAAAAGAAATCCCTATGAAAAACGTTGGGACGAAAAAATGTGGTTGTCCATTGAAGATGTTGATTGTAAAAGTTGAAGATGTGAAGTGGATAATCGAAGTTAAGAATGGAAGACACAATCATCATATTCCAGAGACACTTACAGGTCATGCCTACGTGGCACGGTTGAAGGAGGATGAGAAAAAGTTGGTTGAAGAATTGTTCCTTTCAGGAGTTGCACCGAAACAAATTTATTCTGCTGTGCGACAAAAATAAGATGGGAACAAGTCTACCATGAGGACGATCTATAATAGTTTGGCCAGAGCAAAATGCAATAGTATGAAAGGAAGAATGACGATGCAACAAGTATTGAAGTTGCTTGGGGAGCATCACTACGTGGAGTACCATAGAAGACATCCACAAACTGATGAACTCCTTTCATTGTTTTGGGATCATCCTGATTGTACACACTTGGCTCGGTCCTTCGCAGACGTGTTGGTCCTTGATTGTACATATAAGACCAACAAGTTCAAGATGCCTCTTTTTCACGTTGTCGAGTTTACGTCTACGGAAAAAACATTTACAGTCGCTTTTTATTTTATGAAGAGTGAGACAGTAGAGGATTACACATGGACGTTGAGGAAACTACAATCCCTTTACACAGGTTACAAAGAGCCGTCTGTTTTTGTTACTGACAGAGAATATGCGTTGATAAATGCTATAGATATTGTATTTCCTCATGCGTATAGACTACTATGCACTTGGCATATAAATAGAAATATCCAAGCTCAATGCAAGAAAAAATTTAAAACAGTGGACGGTAAAATTGACATTCTTCGCTTCGAAGAATTCTACAGTGATTGGAGTATTGTAAGGCGAGCAAGTACTACAGACAGTTACGATGCAGCATGGTACATGTTCCAACAAAAGTGGGAGCCAAGTAACCCGACATGCATATCTTATATCAAAGATACTTGGCTAGAACCACATAAAGAGCAATTCGTCTTAGCATGGACCAACATGGTGAAGCATTATGGCACGATCAATACGAACCGGGTCGAAGGAGCACACTCATGTTTAAAAAGATATCTACGGTCATCGGTCGGTAATTTTGTCTCTGTTTGGCAATCGATTCATTTGATGACTATTGCCACGGTGAACGATATTGTAGCATCATTTGAGATGAGCCTCAATATTACAAAGCATGAATATAAGCAAGAACACCTCTTGGATGGTTTAACCCATGTGGTATCTCACAAGGCCTTGGGGTTATTGTTTGAGGAGATTCGTAGGTCGAAGTCGGTGGGTTATGATCCTGAGGTTTGCGGTTGTTCATATCGACATTCACTCGGACTTCCGTGTGCACATAAGATCAACGAATACCGTCGTGAATCTATACCTATTCCAATAGATGGTGTTGATCAACGTTGGCGACAGTTGTCGATAATGCCGACGATGGAAGTGAAAGATGATTTCTTTGCGTTGCCCCAAGTGAAACTACTTCACGCAAGGTGGTGTGGCGCATCGAAACCGGAGAGAAGATCCATTGAGTTTAAAATCCAAGAGATTGCAGTCCCGACAACAACTCGATTGCAAGAGCCATCCGTTGTTCGAACTCCTAAGGGAAGACCACAGTCAAGAAAGAGTAGAGCAAAAAAGAAGGAGGAAGAGTCAACTAAAAGAGATCCATCCTTATTTGAACATATCGAACGCAGTTTGGAGGCAAAGTCCGTAATGGATGGGGGGGGTATTTCCGCAGAAAAAGAGTAAGCTAACTATTCGAAGGGGGAAGAAACAGAAAATGATAGATGCAGGCACGGCGGAGGGTGTTGAAAACTTTTCTGTTTCTTATAGTCTATACATTAAAAATTTCCTACCTGAGATACGGAATTTCATTTGGTCTATTGTTGATGTTCCTGCGGATGGCCACTGTGGATACCATGCACTAGCAAGACAACTAGGCTATTCAGTTGAAGCAGGATGGAGATAGGTTAGGGCAGAGCTGTACGAGGAGTTGGAGTCGCGACTAGCCTTCTATAGCCAGATACTTGGCGAAGAAATTGTTGGAGATTTGTTGGCAGTCATACCTTGTACGGAAACAGTTACCGGACCAGACCATTACATGGATGTCCCGCCTGCTGCTTACGTATTCTCTAATAGGTATAAGTTACCTATTGTAATTATCTCACAAGGTATTAACAATACTTTCTTTCCAATGTGTGCCCCCCCGGCCGAACACGTAGTATCCAATCTATGTTGCATAAGGCTTGTCGGACAACACTTCGTCATCCCAAGGTTGATCGCTCATTCTCCAATTCCGCCACCTTCTACGCTTTGGTATAAACACGCACCAGAGGAAGCGATCGCATGGACGACACCCTACAAGGATGCAATGACGGCCTATAAGAAGATGATGAAGATGGAGGATCCAAAAATTATGCCGGACAACTACTTTGATATTTTAATCGATTGATACTGTATAATGAAAATGTATTTTCTGTTGATCCATGTATGTTTAAGTGTATATTGAACAATATGTTGTATGTTGTGTAATGAAAGGAGTTATGAAGATTTTGACTGAATATTGTGCATTGCTACTGATAACTTAGGACTGTCAATATGTAAGACTGCCAGGATACTAGGACTGTCACAATTATGACAGTCCTGCACATTTATATAACTTTAGGACTGTCACAATTTTGACAGTCCTAGTGTATACTAGGACTGTCAAAATTGTGACAGTCCTAAATTTTGCCCACTGTCATATATGCACATTTATATAACTTTAGGACTGTCACAATTTTGATAGTCCTAGTGTATACTAGGACTGTCAAAATTGTGACAGTCCTAAAGTTTGCCCACTGTCATATATGCACATTTATATAACTTTAGGACTGTCATAATTTTGACAGTCCTAGTGTACACTAGGACTGTCAAAATTGTGACAGTCCTAAAGTTTGCCCACTGTCATATATGCACAATGATATAACTTTAGGACTATCAAAAATTTGACAATCCTAGTGTATACTAGGACTGTCAAAATTGTGACAGTCCTAAAGTTTGCCCCCTGTCATATATGCACATTTATATAACTTTAGGACTGTCAAAATTTTGACAGGCCTAGTGTATACTAGGACTGTCCAGATTGTGACAGTCCTAAAGTATAACCACTGTCATATATGCACAGTTATGTATGTAGCTCAAATTGATAGTTTAAACTTTGATACAACTTTTACAAGGCAAAATTAACTCAAAGTGTCACAACAAGGAAAAATTATAGTTTAAACTTTTACAACTCAAAGCCTCAATATCGTCAAAAGTCATATTCAGTCAAACGTTTACAACTTTTACAACTTTTACAGCTCAAATTTTGACAATTCTCAAAAGTCATATTCAGTCAAACTTTTACAACTCAAAATGATTGTTTAAACTTCATGGCGCCTCTTCGTGCGTTGCTTTCTATTTTCCAAGAAAGGAAATTCTTCAGCGTTGTCGATTTGTTGGAGTTCGTTATTGATTGTCATATAATTCAAACCCTGGAAACTTACGAGGCTTCTCCCCAACTTCTTCACTTTCCTTGCCTATTCATGAGAAATAAAAAAATTTGTTAGCCACAGTTACAAATATCAAACTTAAGGTCTACAAGTAGGCTCACCATCTTGACCAGTGCAATATACAAAACCGATTTGGCAGAAAGATCTGACGGTACACGCACAATATCCCCTTCGCGTTGGAACAAGGTCGGTAGTCCGACACCGGCGTAGTAGGCGAGGTAGTCGTCGTTGCACTCCGCCATATTGACTGCTGCGTGCCGGTCGGTATCTCTAATAACGTGGCGTTGCCACTCGGTGAAGAAGGCCGATACCCAGTTGAACGATGCAGGAATATAGTTTAGCGGTTTTGTCCCGCGCGGAGGAGTTATCATTTGCAAAGTGCGCCTTGGGACAGTTTGTACGTAGCCAAACTGACGGAGCACTCTATCCGGCATATAAGCCTCTAAGATTTCATGACAACTGATAAGACCGTGATATAAGGCGATTGGTTATAATGGACGGCTAGTCTGTCGCAAATCACGATATGGATCCCATACAATCTGCACCACATAAAATTTACCATAACGTCATTTAGCATAACGTAGTAAATTAATACCAATTAAGTACAAAATTAGATCCAAAATTCACCTCTTCTGTCGTCAAATCTTCGAGTGCATGGCGTAGGGCGGCCAATGTGTGAGAACGTTTGGCATCTTCCTTACTTGGCTTCCATCGACACATTCTAGGCAGGTTCTCGTCATACCCTCGGTTCAGTTTCGCCCGCTGCAGGGTTGGAAAGTGCTCGTATATCCATGCCTTCACGTTACCAGGTTAAAAATATATTAGTCCAAAAATAAACAACACAATTTAAATTTATGTATACAAGTTGACAAAGTTATATCTGTACATAGAGTAGAGTCTGGCATCCGGATATTATCTTCGAACCCACATGGGATGCCGCACCAAGCTCGCGGTAAAGGTATGCCAATATACTGCTTTCCCAAGATATTTCGTCCACCGTGTCAATGTTGTCCAAATTGAGGAGATACTTGGCATTTATGGACGTTCCTGACTTATCGGTAATGCCGACAGCCCCTAAGATGAACTGCATATATCCGCGGGCCACATTATCGCTATTATCAATTTCGGGGGCCGGCTCAGCCAATATCTCCTCCAAATATTTTAGAGGAAGTCTGTAGGACTTCTTGAATTCTCGAAGACTAGTAAAACTAGTGGCATCAACTCCCAGACACCCTGATACATAATCGACAATATAGTCGTAATAGTTGATGCTCGACTCATCAAAAGTTTGATTCATCATGAGACGACCATCAACCCTAAGTCCCAATAAATGATGGACATCATCAAGGGTAATCGTCAACTCCCCATTGGGTAGATGAAAAGTGTTGGTCTCTGGATGCCACCGTTCTATAAATACTGAAATCAGTGCATTATCCACCGTCGTATATGAGTAGCTACCCAAATATTGTAGACCGGTGGGACTGATTTTTGCCTTCACATCATCTCCCAATAATTCATACCTCCATGTATTACATTTTTTTTCGTGGTTGATCACCGTCAACATACGACCACTCTCCTGAAAAGTCAACAATTGGATGAAATTAAACCTCTATGTAAAATGAACTTTGAACTTACAACTATATATAAATTTATCATAACGTAATGTACTTACCGGATTGTTCCATATTTGGTATGCAATATGGTTTTCGATCGACGGTAACATAGAGCAACCGTTTGGACGAGTGTCGACTGGACTATCTGCCTGCTCAGAAGGTCCTGAACCATCAGTAGTCCGGTTTTCGAGAGTTTGTGGAAGACTCTCGACAGGACTATCTGAAGGCTGAGAAGGTCCTGAACCATCAGTAGGCCGATTTGGAACATTTGGCATGTCCTCATCGGAGGAGGAAGAAGAAGAACTAGGAGGAGCACGTCTCTTCGAACGAAGGGCAGTCTTCTTCGTCAATCGACGTTTCCTCACTTTAGGGCGTGCCTCGGGCTCGCGGATAGTGACGCCCGGTTCAATAGTACGCGAAACTGCGCGTTCCTTACGCATCGACGCAGTAGGGCGTCTTCTCATATCTTCATCCACAATGTCCTTTCCAGGGGCATGACTATAAGACAAAAATTAATATATACAGACAAAAATTAATTTCTAGTTTAACATAATAATTGAATTTTACATTGAGGACTGTAGCAATTTCTACAGTCCTGTAAGTATACAGGACTGCAGATTTTTCAACAGTCCTTATTTTTTAGGACTGTTGAAATGCCTACAGTCCTATATAAATTTAGGACTGTAGACAATTCGACAGTCCTTAATATATATAGGACTGTCGATTTTCCTACAGTCCTAAATCTATATGGGACTGTAGGAATTTCTACAGTCCCCCCCGATACTGCTCGACAATGTCGAGGATTCTCGACATTGTACACCCTAAAATCGTGTTCGATCAACCAAGTCAACGTCTAAACTACATCCTAAACTCCGCCAAGGACTTGTATGCCCTCATTTGAATAATGGAAAGAAAATCACTCGAAATTTTCAAAATGCAAGAGGATTTCTTAAAAATTTTGGACAATTTTGCAAATACAATAGCACAAGGAGAATGATGATTTGTACCTTGGTTCTTTCGAGACTTTGGGAGCCATCGACAAGGAGGAGGAGGACAGCGGAGATCGGCCGGCGGGAGGGGGGAAAGCTCCGGTCGGGTGGGGAGGGTTTGGGAGGGTTTGGAAGTAGTGGACTAGTATGAGTAAAATGTTGGGTTAGTATAAGTAAAAGTTTCTCTTTAGTGGGCTAGCCCCAAGTAAATATGGTAGTGCCCTTATCAAAAGCCAATAAATATGATCGTCTTTATCATTATGAAATGTGTTTCAAAAAAAATTTATTGAAATGTTTTTAATATTATTTAGTATAAAAATATAATATTTATTAGTATTGACTGATTTAGGAGTTGCTAATATTTATTTTGGAGCATATTTTTCAACTCAATGACTAATTTTTTTTACTAATGGGAACTTTCGTCACCACTAAACGTCACTAACTTCCATTACTGTAAACAATTATTGGTCTTTTAGTACTAACTAAGTGCTAAATCCGTTATAACTTCCATTACTATAAAAAAAAATTGTAATGAGTCATTTACTACTCAATCAATGGTCTCGGTTCCTGTTTCTTTGTTTCAGTTGGCTGTACCATTTAAAGAATATGGCAATATGCATTTTCATATGGACCGTACTTAAAACTTGTTCTTTATAGAACTTATTTATTTGACTAGGCACACACTCTAATGTGCAAATAATTTTGAAATTTTTTGACTTAGTTTTACTTTATTTATCCATATTCAGGGTACACTCCACATTGTTTTCATAATGTAGAAGAACCTCCAATTTTGACAGAAATTATCTCTTCCTAACGGTTGACTCATTTGACTTATTTTTTTGAACGAATTTTTTTCGTCATCTTTCCCTCTCCTTGCTGCAGGCCCCCGCTACCCTCCTCCCAGCTACTGCGCACCCCCCTCCCCCCCGCGACCTCCGTCTTCGACCCCACTCCTCCCTCCCCGCCACCGCACCAGCCCTGCTCTCCCCCCTCTCCGCCACCGCCCCCCACCTCCCAACCCCCGCTCCCCCCTCTCTGCCCCTGCAACCCCTGCAGCAAAAGTAGCAGCCGGCGAGCTCGGCGAGCGGTGGCGAGCAGTGACGAGCACGGCCAACGACTGTTGCTGTGAGAGCTGCGGTGGCGGGGAGGGTGAGGAGCGGAGTGGGAAGGGAGAGGGGGAGCGGTGGCGATGGCGGGGAGGGGGAGAGGGAGCGGCGGCGGCGGGCTGATCACGGAGGAGGATGAGGGGGGATGAGAGGGAAGAGGAAGAAGAAAATAAGGGAGGGGCACTTTCATCAAATTTTTTGGGTCAAAGCAGTTGACCGTCATGACTGGACGATTTCCGTCAAAAGTGAGAGGTCTTGTACATTATGAAAACAATGTGAAATGTATCATGAATATGGATAAATAAAATGGAAGGTAAGTCAAAATTTCTTAATAATTTTTCTTTCTATGCATTCCTTTTCATTATTTATGTGCCATAGAGATTGATTCTATTTCTTGTAGCTTGTAAATTGTATTATAATTACCTTATCTCTTCGTCTAAATTCTAGGATAACTTGAACGGTTCTCTATTTGCATGAGCTTAAACTATATATTCACAAGATAGTTGTGGCCACTTAGGTTTAGTAGAATGACCCTTTCATACACATTGTCACCTTTTCTAGAGATTTGATACCAATATGGAAAATTAACTCAAGTAAACACATGGACATAAAATAGTCAATTTTTTTAGGGACGAAATACTGCATCAAAATTTTTGTATCATTATTGTATCAAGCAATCTCAGTCACATATTTTTTGAAATGTATAGTTATAAAGTATGCTGACGTAGCATCAACTTTATAGGATGATTCATAAACATATTTTTAAAAAATGTATAATTAAAATTACTTGGTACAATATTGATACAATATTCTCTTCTATTTTTTTATGAAATTTTTTATGCTCGAAAGACGACGATAATGTTGATACAAATAGCTTGTGGAGTATATACGTTTGGATCCTGTTTGAGTTATAATTGTAACACTAGTGGCATGGCTTTGAATCTCCCATTTCACTATTGCCTTTTTAGTGCAAATGCTGGATTAAAAGCTGGTGAATGCATAAGCTGGTGAATGCATAAGCTATTGTAGATATAGTTGTCCAAGTTTTGTTGCACTTTGCAAAATTGTTCCTTTTATTTTTGTCTTCGTTTTGCCAAAATATTATGATATCTGTGTGAGGTGATATCTGTTGGATTTTTACCTTCAATTTTCTGTAAACAAAATAACAAAGGTCTAATAGAGTTATCGACATCTAGGAAAGTTGTATCCAAAGTACTGCCCAAAGAGATTATTCGAAATTTTTTAAATCCTCCTAGAGGTAAAACTTTTGTGCTATCGATTTCTCGTCACTGTACACAGCTTCGAGAGAGTGGCCCAAACTTAACTATTGCCCAGATAGTAGGAATGAACACAACTGGAGAATGTAGTGATAGAGTTTTTTTGTAGAGGGAGGAAAAGATTATTGGTATCACCAAAGAGTTCTATTCCCACAGAAAAGAGAATTGAATATATAAGAGCCCCTACCTTAACTACGTTCTCCTGTTTGAATCTGTCAATTGTGTCGAAAGTTAGTTAAATACAACAATCATCCCCCCCCCCCCCCCCCCAATTTTTTGGGTAAATGATTACTATAAAATATGTGAGATAGACTATGTTTTCGTTAACAAAAGTTGGATTTCTTTTATTGAGAAATTTTGTTTGAGTGCAAAAGAATCCTAAGATTGCAAGAAATTATAAGTACACAAATCTAGAGATTGTAGCAATGGAGGTTAAGTCGTGAATGACTTCTTTACTCCGTTGACTATCCGAACACAAAAGTTAAAAATTTGCTAACTCTCAGCTCACTAGCAAGAAGGGAAGCAATTTGGCTCAAAAGTGTTCAGCCTTTGATGGTTTGGGAAGCACATGTCCCAACTAATTTATAAACATTCACACTGTAACGACTACATGCACCTGAATATGAAAATTCATTGTCTTTAGTCTCTGCCGCAATAAGGTTTGGTTTGCCGCATAGGCTTCTGCTTTAAATATAGTGGGTAATGGATTTGAACGTATGCGCATAACCCAGTCGACTTGATACGTAGCATGCGTTACAAACGATCCAAAGTATGACTTGTCATTGTAATACATGTGCCATGAATGCATTTAGTGCGCATATATGTCTCTTTGTCTTCATAATTGTCACTACCAGTTGGGTAATAAAGAAGAATTGTTGCCGCATAAGGTGCATGGCTTGTCGCATGGTCAGTTTTATTTGGAAAAGGAAGATTGATGCCATATAGGAAGATCGTTTCTTCTTGCCGCATAGGTGCTGGGCCTATGGGGACTCGTGGCACTGCACATCTATATACTGACAAAAGTAATTAATATGTTAATGTACGTGTTGTCGTCATCTGCGTAACCATCATCTGCATATATTACGAAATGGTCAGAGCATTTAATGTTGTTAGACCTTGGACTATGCGGCTATGACGTTTGTCGCATAGTTATCTTTGTCGCATGCCTTCAGGATCACTGCCTATGGCACATAAACGAAGACTTTACTCTTTTTGGTTGAATGCCACACAAGCTTCATGCCGTATAGTTGTTTGAATACTTAGGTGTATGTGGCCTGACTTCACTGAATCATGCTATTTTGATTTGACGCATGGACTTAAATTTTTCTATGCTTCTACATGACCCCCTTCAAAGTTTTCAAAACTTGAACAAGTTTGAAATACTTTGAATGAAGCATGGATGTTTATTTCTCCTTGGCGCATAGACCTTTGTCACATTCTGTTGACTTCAGTCATGTGTCGTATAGTATGTAGAAGCATAGACCTCTGTTGCCAGGCTGTTAAATCATCCTCGACTCCCGTGTCATTAAATCTCTTAAAGTCTTGAAGCGTCGCCACCGCATAGGAACAAGATTTTAGGCATCTGATTGGCCGTGAATTGGACGCATATTACGAGAATTAAGGCGTCTGATTCATCACCATTAATGTGTGATTTATCGTATTAAATTGGCGCTTGATGTTTCGAAAACCGAAGCTTCATTTGCGGCTAACTGTGTGTGGTCTTGAGCCAATAAATAGAGGGCTCAGGAGAGAGAAATTTAGTAATGTTCATATTTCTCTTCTCTTTCTCCCATGCTCGAGAATTCTTTGTCTTCTCATGACTTCAAGTCTTTTTCTCCTTCGACGCGAGAGCTATAGTGACCTTCAACGCTATATTGTCGGTTGTTTGGCCACCCAAAGAGGGTATAAAGAGTGTGCTTGTCTAAATTCAGAGACACTATTACATGTTCTGCCGCATGTATAGTACATGTGCAGGATAAACTCCACAGTTGATGTACATGGATGTTGCTGCGAAGCTTCATCATGAACATGTGATGATAGCAAATTTTCCCTTACGTGCATAGATGTAGTTGCCTTGGGGAACTCGTCAAGATTATGCGCATAGGGATTATGCGCTTCTGTGATGAACCTGGTTGATGATGTGCAGGGACGAATTTGTTGTGTAACAAAATTTACTTATGTGCGTAGGACTGATTTTTTTATGCACATGCTTGTGCTCCATAATCCTTGCTAGAATTTGATAAGTATTTTTTTTTGCAGGTTCTATCCCATCTTGCCCTAATTGTGATGGAGCATGAAAGAATATCATAAACCTTTGTGTTCACAGAGTGCCAATTTTATGTGAGAGTTTGCTAGGAAGTTAGGAATAACCTCATGGATGATAAGCTAAGCCATCCCTTTTCATGCGCAACATACTAGCTGTATTTTTTTCGAGACGATATTTATTCCCATTGGCACAACAATGGTATTGATTAAAGAGTTTGGATTGCTTCCCAATCAAAATTCTGCCTCCAAAAAAGCAACAGGGCAAAAAAGGGCTCATGTTCATGTATATTGAATAATTTGTACATGCCTTGCTCTGTGCTCAATTCTCTATATGTTGTTGTTATCTCCACTATTGGTAGCAGAAACAGCACAAAGAGGTACTTGTTGGAGAAAGTTTTGAACGAGGGATGACCCAGAATGCATTGAGATCTCCATCATATGTAATCATGAATATCAATAAATATCTTATTTTTACTGGGTCAATACTTTTTTATGAGAACAAGATTTTTGTGGCCATGAATGCGAGTATCCTACTAGAGGTGATATGGACGTAGTAGAATATTATATTATTTGGGGACATTCCACTGGAGAATTGTTTTTGGACTTATTATCCATTGCGTACTTAAAACTAAGTATAGATAATAAGTTGAAATAATTGAAACTATCAGAGGTAATAAAAATATGATAGTAGAAAGTTGATAGACGTAATGTTTGCTCAGAGGTAATATAGACGTGACAAACTTTCAAATGAGAACTCCACTAAGGGTTTTAATATATCTCTGCTCAGAGGTAATATGGACATTGTAGACATTACAAAAAAGTTGGTTCTAAACTTTATTACAAAAAATACAAAGAGAGTATAATAAGAAACCTAACACTGAGGATTCTAAGTATAAAAGAGAATCTGGGGATCGAAGCGATGGGGATCAAGTTTGTGGTCAACTTCTTAACTCCGTTGACTACCTGAACACAAAGATTAGAAAGAGAAGAAATGTTACTAACTCTCGGCTCACTGACAAGAATGATAGCAATTGGGCTCAAAAGTACTCTACTTCGATGGGTTTGGGAAGCACATGTCTCTACTATTTATAGCCATTCATACTGTAACGGCTACATGCGACTGAATTTGGAAAGTCACTGCTTTCTGGCTCCGGCGCATAAGATTTGGCTGGCCGCATAAGCTTCTTGAATATATGAGGCGCATAATCCGGATCTGAACGTAGGCGCATAACCCGGTCGACTTGACACATGGCATACATTATAAAACGATTCAAAAATCCAAATTAATATGGCCTATTATCGTAACAGATGTGCCATTAATGCATTTAATGCACATAATTGTCTCTTTGTCTTTATAAAGGTCACTTTCAGTTGAAGAGTTGATGCCGCATAGCATGTCTTGCAGAATAGAGAGATTCTTCATACATACACGTGACACTGCACATTGTATACTGACAAAAATAGTAATTATGATGTTGACATAAGCACTAACGTCTGTCTCGTAACCGTCGTTTGCATAAATTTTGAAGCGTCCAGAGTAATTACTATTGTATTAGACATATGCGACTAGGACATTTGTCACATAGCTGCCTTTGCTACATTGTATTTGGTTACTTGGGTGTATGTGGCCTTAGGTGTATGCAGCCCGACTTTACTGAATTAGGACATTCATTTCGTTGGACGCATAACTGTCTGAAGTGCATGGACTTAAATAGTTTTCATGCTTCTACAAGACCCCCCCCTCAAAGTTTTCAAAACTTGAACAAGATTGAAGTACTTTGAAAGAAGCATGCGTGACAATCTACCACATAGGGCTTTGAGGCACATAGCGTATCTTGTCGCATAGTCAATATGACAGGCTGTCAAATCTTCTTTGCTCTCCGTGTAATTTAATAAATCTTTCTTGATTCTTAAAATGACAGAATCTTTTAAAATCTCGAGGTGTAACCACCTAAAATTAGGAGTAGGGTATTTTGGTAATTTTATTAGTAGTTGTTAATTATATAGTTATAGTTAATTAATCAAGTGTTTAATTAAAACTAAATATTGTTAGTTAACATGGATAAAAATTCCCTTCCAGAATGGTTAGATACCCTTCCTTAATTAATTAGATTCTAGCCTAACCAAAAAGATTTCATTGATGATAATTCTAGAAACTAATTAGAGAGTGGAGAGGGGCATACTTGACATTGTATTATCATCCATCCATCCCTCTAATGGTCGGCCCTAATAGGATGGATAAAAATTCATTAGTTACATCATTATACTACTTCTTCTTCCCCAAGCTTCTTCTTCCCTAAGTCATTCCAATTTTCTACCAATTTCTACTCCAAACCACTCAATTTTCATTCATTTTTATACCCATGGAGGCCTAGAATATTGGAGCATAAGAAGGATCATTGGAGAGGAGCCTAGCTAGGAGGATCGTGTCCAATTTATCCTTAGTGTCCAATTTGGTGGAGTTCATTGGGATCCAACTCCCAATAGGTAAAATCTATTTTTCTATCAATTTTTATGTTAGAAATCCAATTTGAAGCCATAGGAACCTACCCATGGTTAGATCCAACCCCCTAGGTGAAGAATTAAGTGGTAGAGAGGCTATTTCTAGTTGCTACTTGTATTTTTTAGGCCATTTGGTGGAATTACGAATTTGTGTCCACCAAGTGTTTGTTTGGTATTCCTATGAGAAATTGGGTGTCTATTTGGGTTTGTGATGGTGTTCTTGTGTCCATAATTGGATACTTAGTGTCTGTATCATGATACGCCATGATACGTGTGGGTAAATTTGGTAATTTGGTTGTATTGGGGCTTCTTTGTGTTATTTCTATTTATTTGCACTATATCTAACTATCTTAGTTGTATTCATGTTAGATTATATATATATATATATATATATATATATATATATATATATATATATATATATATATATATATATATATATATATATATATATATATATATATATATATATATATATATATATATATTATGTTTCATTGGTTTTGGTATTGGTATCATGGTGGTGTTGGTGTAGGAACAGAGTATCTTGGTGCACCATGGTGTAGTGTGATACTAGAGGGTGCATGTAAGGTGTTTGATTTTTTGTTGAGAGGGTTTGTGTTGTATTAGATGAGTGTGTTTATGGTATAAGTGTTCAATTTTGAATGTGCTTGATGTGTGCGTTTTGAGAGTATGTACACATGTGTTTACAAAGAGAGGGGAAAGAGTATGATGTGGGAACATCAGCCAAGTAGCGTACTATAGTCCCCAGCAGACCTGGTGCAGCTGTATTTATAGTGTGCACATTGGTTCAGCAAAGGGAGCCTACTGTAATAAGATGCAGTGGCATTCAGGCAGTTGGTTGGCCTGAGCAAGGCAACAGACTGCATTGCTACATGTGGCAGTTTGCAGTAGCAGTGAGTTCAGGCCTTGACTGTAAGCAAGATTAGTGAAAGTTTGCAGTGAGTTCGGGGAGGGGGGAGTTCAGTGAGCTTGGGGGTGCAGTTGCATTATTGCAGTGATGTACAATTAACTATAGGTTGTAGTTTAAAGGGTTACTGCAAGCTTGCTTACAGTAGGCTTGGCACTGCTGGGTAGTTGAGGGGGAGGCAGTAGCAGTCATCAGTTAGTTCAGAACCTAATGCAGGCAGTCTGGGTAGTAGCAGTGTCTTGAGGGGTTGAGTGAGTGTTGTGTTGAGGATTAAGTGTAAGTGTAGTATAGTTTGAGGTAGTATCAAGTGAGGGTAGTGAGTGAGTTGTGAATATGAGGGTGAGTGTCTAGTGTGGTAATTGAGTTAGTGAGGGTTAGTGATGTATGAGTGTCATGAGTGTGTGAGGTGAGTATTTGAGTAGAATTAGTTGTGAATGGGGTACAATGGTACCTTGTACCAATAGGTAGGATGAGTAGGCTAAGTTGTGAATGGGGTATTCTAGTTATTACCAAGGTATTGGGGATAGAATAGGGTATATCTTGGATACGGGGTAAGTGTTAGGATATGAGTAAGATATTGGGTATTGGTCTAGGTAATAGTGGGATACTAGGATACATGTTAAGGTATTGGGTAAATGGGTAAATATCTAAGGTATTATGAGTGTTATATATATATATATATATATATATATATATATATATATATATATATATATATATATATAATACCCATACCTTACTTATATAACTATATATAATATGATACCTAGAATATCCATAGCTATATGGAATGACCTAGAAAACCCATACCTATATGGTATGAGTCTATATATAGTATGATACCTAGAATACCCATACCTATATGGAATGACCTAAAAAACCTAGAAATAACTAGTATTAGCTAATATAACTATATAGACCAACTAAAAAGGTATTTGAGAACCCAAAATTAGGTAATGACCTAGTTTTACCATGCATAGTGACATAGATTTGACCTAGAAACCTTAAATAAAGTTAATTAAGCATATTTATGATTTCAAATCACCCTTTAACATAAAAATTTATATATAGGTCACTTGGACTCCAGTTCGGACACTGACTTGTGTTCACAGCTCAGGGCCACATGCGAGTACATTCTCTGATAGTTTTCTTTACTTGATGATTACTATGATATATATTAATAGTGATGTTGTACTTGATTTTTGACATGATGGTACACGAATTGATATATCTTGGATCCCCGTCATGAGATATTTCTCCCATATTTTGACCTTGTACAGATAGTTACACTTTGATCCATGTGCTGGTATTTAGACATTGTATTGTTATTCATGTGTCATGACGTGTCATGATTTGGATCCATTGTACTTTGTCGGAGGCTGGGAAGTGCTAGTTATATATGTGATCATACCTTTAGATCTTGTGATAATGTAGACCTTGTGAGAGCTAATTATATACCTCACGTATGATTAGCCAGATCTTATTAGACCTTGTACAAGTTCGTAAGCATTTCACATAATGAACTAGTATTTCAAAATACTTAGTTAGTAATGTTATTCCTGTTTCAGTTTATATTCATTGATTATGCCACACTACTCCTATTTACTTATTCTCATTATTTACCATGCCATGTTCCTACTCTTACTTCTTTATTATTTATTTTATTTACTATTACTGTTTTATAGTCTTTATCATGTAATTGGAATTATTGTTAGATTTAGGTGCTTTGCTCCAATCTTGACTGGATAACATTTTAGGTATCGATATGGAGGATTGATGTCCTATCTATTATGGACCCCAGGAGGGTAAGACTGTTGATATTGACCATGTTGCTCAGGAGTAGCCGGTGCCAGTCGTGGGAGAGACCCAGATAGTGACAACTTAGTTAGTTAGCTACTCTTTCCTATTTGCCACTGAATTTGTCTCCATAGACCATTTTAGACTATTTTGGATTGTTATGTTTGAGACTTAGACTTGTGGTTGTTATCATGACTTGTTTATACTTGTGACTTTGGATCTCTTTCTCTTTATATCATATCGTGCTTATCTTCCTATTAGATCTAGTGATTGAATATTATATTGTGTATTTTCATTGTTATATTTCATAGTTCTCCTTATGGAGTTGAGATATTATTTCATAAATTATGGTTATATACTTGTGTTAGTCTACACAGCATTCAACCGTTGATGATACAGCGTAGACTAGATGTACCCATGACTCATGCCTAATTTTTGGGTACGGGTCATGATACAAAGCACCATCGTCGCTTGAGAGCGGGGATCGAGGTGTCTTTATTATCGTGAATCAACCGCATGTTTACAAAAATTGAGGTACTCATCAGTGTAAATGTGACATTTGTGAGATTCATTGTCATTTAATGCTGCATACAAAAAGTCACAGATGACGCATAAGCCAATGCCTATAAATAGAAGTATTGTAGAAAGCTTTTACCTTTCTTTCATTATTCTCTCTCTCTTCTCTCGAACCTTCATTCTTAATTATTCTACTCTTTGTGACATGGCTCCCAAAGCATCTTTTTCCTCCACCCCGAAGAAGGCCGACAAGGGCAAAGGAAAGGCCGTCGAGGCTCAGGATAAGGCCCCAAAGTTTTACGATGATTTCTAGAAGCCTATTGAGGGTAAGGCCTTTTGGAGAAAATAACCCTTTGTAACTACCACTTTCCACCATAAGGATATTTTGATAATTTTGTATGTTATTAAATTTTTTATATATTATTTTATATTAGTCATTGCCTAGAATTATATTAGTGTTAGTTGGTGGCTAGCCAATTAGAATTTGCAAGTGTTAGTTAGTGCTAATTATTGTTAGTCATGAATTTAGTAATTAGAATTAATTAAGTTTAGTTGTAATGAAGAGAATATTTTTCTTAGTTGTAAAGATTCCTTCCTTTAGTTAATTAAATTATATTCATGAAAAATGGAGAGAGACAAACTTGATATTTTGGCATGACCAAACATTAATATAAGAGTTAAGTTTAATTTAGGGGTTATCCATTCATTTTATTCCACTCATTAGCCTCATTTTTTTCAAAGCTTCTTCTTTCCCCAAGCAGACCCAATTTTCTACCAATTATACTCAATCCACTCCCAATTTCACTCATTTTCACCATCATGAAGGCCTAGAGAATTGGATAGAACAAGGAGATCTATAGGAGAGAAGCTTGTTAGAATATCGTGTCTGACTCATCTATTCCGTGTCCAAATTTGAAATTCTCCAAAGAGGCTACCAAAATACTAGGTAATTCCGTCAATTTTATCAAATTCATAGTTAGAAATACCCCTTGATCATATAGGAACCTTCAATCGTAGATCTAGGCACTAGGAGCCCTTAATTTTGTAGATATAAGTTGGTGTCATGATTTTAGGACTCA
The DNA here is from genome assembly GCA_036927795.1 of Iris macrosiphon. Lineage (NCBI taxonomy): Eukaryota > Viridiplantae > Streptophyta > Magnoliopsida > Asparagales > Iridaceae > Iris > Iris macrosiphon. Next base: position 38,304,285 of record JAYESA010000007.1, read on the forward strand.
ATTTAAGAAAAACCTCAATTGTGTCTAATGAGTGTGTGCATTGTGTCCTAATAAGAAATATTAATATTTATTTGATTGTGTGAAGATATTCTTATGTCCAAAATTGGACACGTAGAGTTCGTATTATGGTACTCCATGATACGTTTAGGTAGATTTAGTAAATTGGGTGTATACATGGGTTCTTTTGTCCCAAAAAGCCCAAATTCGTTATAGTATTCAGTCTCATTTTTAGCAGCCATAGTAACTTAGAAATACCATAACTCCTAACTTACGATTCTGATTAATGTCCCAATTTTTTGAAAGAACCGTATCGAAGTTAGATTTCCAAATATATAAATTAATAAGACAAATTTATTCTATAATTTATGTAAAACTGTTTGAGTGTGAGGTATCCGAAGACAAACATGTTTCGATATTTTTTTGATTTTGGGAGCTTCAAGATACGAAAATATGATCCGTTTAAAGTTTCAGAAGGCTAATATGAAGGGCTACAACATACTTTAACCCTAAATTTATTAAATAGGTCTAATAGGTACAGTATTGGTTATAATTAGAGAACTGACTATACAACATAGATATTTTGTGTATCCTATGAGCCTAGGTAGTATGGATATCAAGTTAGTATAGGTATCATAGGTTGCCAAGTATATATATATATATATATATATATATATAAGTGTTAGGTAATAGGTGTTAGTTAGTGTTAAAAAAAGTGGTTATCAAGTGAGCCAAGTATAAGTAAGTTATGTGTCAAGGTATTAAAGTTTGGGGTAAAGTACTAGTGTGATACTTGGGTACCATAAGGATATAGGTATCATGACATTCAAGAATCATGAGTGAGGGTAAGTGAGTATTAGAACTTGAGTAAGGGATCCTATTTGGTATCTAGTATTAGTATTAGAGTTAGTTTGGTAAGTATCTAGGAGGATAAGGTATTGGTCAAGATACTAAAATATTGGATATTAGAACTCGGTAATGAGTAATATCAAGATGTCAAGTGCCAAGAGTAGGATGGGTATTTTGGATGTAAGATAAATATAGGTTTTGGTCATAGGTTAGTATCTTGGGGGTTTGTATCATATGATACCTAATGTGGTACCATGGTACCATGTACAAATAAGTGGGATATGTGTGGGGTAAATTAGAGTGTGATATCCTAGGATGTATCAAGGTATTTAGAATACCAAGATACCAAAATATTAGAACTAGTATAAGGTAATATTCAAATACTAAGGTAAGGTTATGATATTAGGTATTGGATTAAGATACCATGGTAAGGGTAGTGTCTAGCTTGGGTAATGGGTTAGGTACCAAGGTATGAGTTAAGGTATTGTGTATTGGTCAAGTAATGGTATTAGCTAAGGTATTAGTCTATAAACTAGGATGCGGGATAATATATTCATGTATTGGTTAAGGTAACGAGGTAATACTAAAGTTTACTAGGTAATGAGATAATACTAAGGTATTGGATATGTATTAAGTGTTAGACTAAGTTATTGTATATATTAGTATATCTATATAGTAGATATAATATTATTATATCAGAGCTAACTAGTATGACTTTAAAATCTAGTTTAGCCAAGGTATTAACCCAAGAACTAAGGTATTGACTAATAGTTATGGTATTTGAGCTACGGGCTAAGGTATTAGGTAAATGTGTGATACAGATTAAGATATCGTGACACGGGATAAGGTAAATAGCTATAGGTCAAGTTATTGCTAAAAATTATAGGTATAAGTATATATTAGAATAATATATGTTTGTAACTTATTAGTATAGCTTAGAAATCTTGTATTGGCCTAGTATTAACTAGTGTTGACTAATTTGATCTAGTTTGCACCTAAAAATCAAATAGTGACTTGTTAAGACCTAATATAACTTTATAAACCTTGTAAATAGGTAAAATTAACTTAGAAACTAGGAAATGACCTAGTTTGACTATATTGGCCTAAATTTGACCTAGTTTGACCAAATTTGACCTAGTTTGACTTAGTTTAATTTAGAGTTGACCTAGTTTGACTATTTTGACCTAATTTGACTTAGTAAAGGTTTGAGACCTAAAAATTAACTAGTTTAACTTTATTATTATTTCAAATACTTTGTTGACTTGATATTCCCTATTTAAGTCTTTGAGGCACTGATACAGATACTATTTAATACTTCATCCGGGATTTCAGGCGAGTACATTCTTTGGTAGTTTTTTGTTTATTATATCTTCTATGTTTTTTGTATCTAGTATAGATTTTCATATTTTTTGACACATGATTACATGGATTAGTATTTTTCGGATCCCGTCATGAGATGTTATTCCTTGTGTATCTTGGTATATCATATGCAAGCCTTGTTATTCTTGTACTTATAAAGACACCGATTCATGAGAAGATTTGCTACCTTCTCATAGAATCCCGTGTGGTAGCGTGCCATGATTGGATCCACTTTACCATTCGGGAGGCAGGGAGTGTTAGTGTAGATATGTGATCATACCCTTCTTATACATGTCTTGTTCCTTATTAGTGTTAATCAGATACCGTACGTATGATTAACCATGCCATAATTCTTGTTCAAGTTCCCAATCTGATCACATACTGAAGATAGTACTCACTCACTTAACTAGTTGTATTTCTTGATTCTTCTATATGATATACATTGTTCTTGTATTTATTTATAATGTTGCATATATTGTATATTTTTTGCTCTTATTCTATTTATTTTGTATTCTTTTTATTTATTGTTACATAGTCTTTATTATTTATTGGAACTGCTGTTAGAGGTGTGAATCGCTCCAATCCTGACGGAATAATATTTTTCAGTGATTATTGTGCTCTATATTCTGGAATTTTAGAGTGATATTATAGACATGACTGCCCTTACACTGTGGACCTTGAGGTGACAACTATAAAGATCTATGCTAGTACTTCTTATTCCATATCATATCTAGTTTTATTCTTTATAATATTATTTTGTTTATCTTTCTTATCCATTCTTCCTTTAGTTTATTGTGGTTGAGTACATGATAAAACTAGTTGTATTAGTATGATTGATAGCTAGATAGTAATGACCTAGATATCGTTCTACCGTCAACGTTATGGCGTAGGCTGGACGTATCCACGTACTCGTGCCCCGAATATGTGGGTGCAGGTCGTGACTCATTGTAAAATCCCCTTCCTAAAAATCGTATATACCCTTTTTATTTGTTAATTAATAATTTAATTATAGTAATTAGTGGCAAAATAGGAGAGATAGATTTTTAATAATTTTTATTTTAGGTGTTCGGGCACTCAGAGGATTTATGGGACCATCAAAAATTTTTCGGAATTTATTTCATGTAGGAGACCCCTTGAGTAGTTGCTAGCCTAACTGTGTGCATTATTCTAATCCATAAATTTTCTTATGAGTATATATATATACATATATATATATATGTATATATATATGTATATACAAATATATATATATGTATATATAATTTTAAAAAGAAAAAGGAAAAGAAAAAAAAAGAAAAGAAATAATTAATAAACTAATAATAATAATAATACTAATAACCTAAAACAAAGCAAACCAAATCAAAGCACTTGCTAGCAAAATAAAAAGTTAGCAAAACTTACCCATTCCCACAACACAGCCAGCGTCCCCCCTTTTAGGCCGCGAACCATCTTTCTCTCTTTCCTATATATATATATATATATATATATATATATATATATATATATATATATATATATATATATTACTTCATAAAACCCTAACCTAAATCTCCAGACCCTCCTCTTCTCACCTAGAGCCGCCACCGCAGCCAGAGAACCCCGCCAGGCCGTCCAAACCATCCCGAAGACCCCGACCTCGCGCACTGCAGATTCCCACACGAGGCACCTTCGCTCCGGAGTTGTTTTCCGTCGACTCGCTCAACCAAACGCCGTTCCGTCTTCACTGGTATGCTCACCCCTTAACCCTCTCCCATATTTGTATAATAGCAGACCTCGAACAACGTGTACCCATAGACGAAAACAGCACCCAAGTTGGCGTGAGCAGACCGAATTCTGGGATCGCAGAAAACTGCGGTGACCACCCATGTTACCGAGTTCGTATCTTCCACCACAGAGATCTGAATTCGGTGATTCTTTTTGATATGTGTAGAATACTTGACCTAGTTTATTTTCTGTTAAATAATCCTAGACTATTTGCTGTTGTGGACAGAATTAAATTTGTCACAAAATCCCGCGAACCCATTTTTTTCCAGAATTCTAAAAGTTGTGAAACGGAGCACGCCACGCCAAAAGGGACCGCCCCGTCGAGTACCAAGTGTACCGAACGGTGCACGCAGCGTAACTGGACACGTAAAAATTTGTGGAAATTGATTCGGACGCGTGTGCGCGCCGAAATCAGGCCGTATCCGCGGACACACCCCGTATCGCAAGTTTTGTGGAACTCGTGCGTATTTTCTGCACGCTTGTCAGATTGTGACAAAACTTGCGCCACTGGACTCGTGGTAACGCGCTGGTCCAGTGACCCAATTTTCATACAATTTTGAGACGGTTGACCAAATTGCCAATTGGCAGGCCCCACAGTTGACTTTTTGGACAACATTGTGTTCGGTCCATCGAAATCCACATTTGGACATACCGTTGGGTTCGTATTGACATTTAGAGTTGTTTGACCTATAGATTGTCCCATTTAGAGACTGTTACCCTCAACACACTTTTCGATGCAAAGTGGGCCACATGTGGACCCCACTTTTACCAAAAATTATCGTTTTGCCCCTGTGTTCAAATTGGACGAAAGGGATGTACTTTTTAGCTATTTTGCTCATTCCGAAAATATTGGTGATATTTATTTCATCATCCGGAGACGTTTGTCCGGAGGCCTTAGTTCCAGGTTCCGTGTCCTTGATATTTGGGCGCTTATACTTTACAAATTTCTTGCCAGGCAAGTATACCTTGCCATTGTACTGTATTTATATTCCATATGAGGCATGCATGTTTATTTTCTATTTATTTAGTTCATTTATTTTAACTGCTATATAAACTGCGCGTCCAAGGAAACTTGGGTGCAACGATGGTGTCGTCGTACTATATTTTTATTTATGTATATGTATTGTACCTACTTTATGAGACTACCCCATTTTCATGAGGCATTTATGTTTCATTGGCCATGACACTATTCTTACACGAGTGTGAGTCACATGTAGGACACGGACTTGCGTACTCGGCTGGCCACTGGTACGTATAGGTCGTGCGACGGATAGGGATAACTGCCAATAGAAACTTTACATGCTAGTAGACCTGGCGGTTATTAGAGGTTTATCGTGTCATGGACATGACATGCTTAGAGCATTGGGTGGGGAGAACAACAAGTACCACATTTGAGCTCATTTGTACTTTTTTCTATTGTGCGGCCGGATTCTCCGCTGGAGATACGGGCGGTGATGACCACTATATATTATATTATTATCAGGCGGGCCTCCGGCGTTCGAAAGTCGTCGTGCCTTTGTAGGCTCCTGGATCTCCAATAGAGAACCATGCCAAATCCCAGTTTTCAGCCAGATAGCTCACTTGTGGGAAAAGGTGTTCTTAACTGCATTCACTTAGATGGTTAGGCGACCCCAATGGATGTTTATTTTCAGTACTTTATTGGCATGTATTTTTTGTATCTTGTTACGTCCCTCTGAGGACCTGGTCCATTTCCAAATATAGATGAGCAGAAGTACCCGCAGGAGTATGGACCTGGACCTGACGCTACCTATCAGTCTGAGGCGACCTTATCTTCTGATTATATGTGATTCATTTGCAGCTGTTTAGAGATTCTAGTTGCTATTCTTTTTCGAGACATTTATTCTTATATTAGAGTTTATTCTCTTCTCTCTTTAGTAGTTTATTATAGTCGATTTGCAGTAGATTTGTTTCCATCCGACTATCACACTTTGAGATTACTATTTGAGACTGCTTCTTTGATACTCAGTTATTGATTTCTATTATTCTATTATTTGTGCTGTGGATGAGATATAGAACTGTGTGTGACTTGTTGTGACATATATTACCACTGTGGATTGGATATTCATGTACAGCGTACGTGTGTATATGGTTTCCATTTATTGGAGTTCGTATACATAAGCTGGCGTGTTACGTATTCCTAGTCCTACGTATTTTGGGACTGGGGCGTGACATATTTTTAGTGGTGGCCCATGCAGGTCAAGAATATATTGTCTCAGTTACGTAACTGTACCGAACAAGCCTGCATATAGGAATAGAGTATAAGGATCTCATCCACGCTTGACTTAAACTCATCCTTCCTATTTAATACTTGCATCCTGTTTGATTCCTGTACTTTTTCTAATCTTTTCGTGCATCACCTGTAGAGAGATGGATTTGCAAAATGGATATACTGCCGTCAATGGCGACACAACTTCTGGAGTCAATGGTCAGACTCAAGGAGGGACCCCAACGATTCCTAGGCTTCCGGGACCAGATGGACAGACTCACACTCCAGTTCCATCTGATCTTCCCGCTTCACCTATTGGGAATCTTCTACCTGTCCCAGTACCGCAAGATGGCCAAGAGCAGATGTTCCAATTCTTTTAGATGATGATACAGGAACAGAGGCAGCAGGCAGCCGAGCAGAGACAAGAATTTTTGGCAGCACTGGAGAGGATGGCTGCACAGGCTACTGTACCAGCTCAAGCACTAGCTCCAATACCTCGAGCTAGGGTTGGATCAGTAAAGGATTTTGTTCAGATGGGTCCAAGGCAGTATAAGGGCACTGAGAGCCCGGAGGAGACTACCAACTGGATCACTCACACGCAGAAGCTACTGGAGGCATAGCAGTTACCTACGGACCTGTGGATGACGGGTGTACGGACGCTTCTAGAGGGTAATGATCATCACTGGTGGGAATCCATGGAGCGCCAGTTGGGTACATGCCATACTTGGGAGCAGTTCTTGGAGTGCTTCGAGGGAAAGTACTTTCCGGACACCGTCAGGGATACCTTGTATGATCAGTTTCTTCACTTGGAGCAGGAGAACCGAACAATGGACGAGTATGATGCCGAGTTTAGTCGACTCAGCAAGTATGGTGCTGCTTTGATACCAGATGACTTGGCTAAGGCTAAGAGGTTTCATCGAGGACTGACCCAGGAGCTACAACATTATACAAGCTCGCAGTCCCGAGTCTCTTATGCTGAACTACTGACAGAGGCCAGATTTCAGGAAACCATTAGCAGAGGAAAGGGAGGTCATCTGAGGACACAACAAGGATCAGCAAGAATACAGCAGGGACCAGCTAGGACACAACAGGGAGGACCTATCAGACGTCCCTTGGCACAGCAGCATCAGCAACACAGAGCCGAACCGTACCAGATTTTGGAGAAACCCTAATATAATTATTGTGGGAAAATTGGACACATTTTAAGGGATTATCGAGGCCGCTTGGGACAGTGTTTACGATATGGTTCCAGACAGCATTTGGCAAGAGACTGTCCAAAACAGCAGACATTGACACTACCACCGCCAGCACAGAGACTAGCGCTTCCAGCACCGAATCCAGCACAGCAGATGACCAGACCGGGAGCACCTCGACCCCCAGCAGCAGGAGGATTTCAAAGAGGACCACCGCTACCTACTCAGGAGGAGCAGTATAGGAGGACTGGACATGAACAACCGCAGAGGAACGGGCGAGCTTTTGCATTGGAGGTAGATGACATGGATCATGAGGTGGATGTCATAGCAGGTATTACCCTTGCTTTTACTTTTCCTGCGGTGACATTATTTGATACGGGAGCCACCCACTCATTCATATCATCTAGTTTTATTGCCAAACACAATATTGCTTCTACACCATTATCTAGTTGTGTTAGGATTCTTACCGGAGGAGGAGTTGTACCAGTTAGCCGAGTTTGTAGATCGGGTCCTATAGTGATACGTGGCAGAGAGATGAATGCCCAACTCTTAGTCCTTCCTATGCCATCTTTTGATATTGTGCTTGGAATGGACTGGCTAAGCAAGTACCACGCTTTCTTCGATTGCTTTGGAGGAAGCATTCTTTGTAAGGTACCAGGCCAGCCTGAACTTGAGTTTGCCCGAGGATCCACAGAAATCCTTGATGGTATGCAACTCGTAATGGACGATGTTGTCTATCATCCTATTATTTCAGAATTTCAAGACGTCTTTCCAGAGGATTTGCCAGGATTACCCCCAGACAGAGACGTAGAGTTTTTAATTGAACTAGCACCCGGAGCAGCACCTATAACATCGCATGTTTACAGACTGGCGAAGAAGGAGATGGACGAGCTGAAGGCACAGTTAAAAGAGCTAGAGGAGAAAGGTTTCATCCGACCGAGTGCATTAACCTGGGGAGCACCAGTGTTGTTTGTACCCAAGAAGGATGGGTCAGTGCGTATGTGCATTGACTACAGAGCCTTGAATGCAGTGACAGTGAAGAACAAATATCCATTGCCATGCATTGATGACCTGTTTGATCAACTCAGTGGAGCTAAGGTATTCTCGAAGATAGATCTGAGATCGGGATATCATCAGGTGAAGGTACGGAAGCAGTACATTCCAAAGACCGCATTGACACTACGAGTTTTTGGTCATGCCATTTGGATTGACCAATGCTCCATCGATCTTCATGGACTTGATGAATCGAGTCTTCCACCAGTACTTGGATCAGTTCTTGGTCGTCTTCATAGATGATATACTTGTCTATTCGAAGAGCCACGAGGAGCACGAGGAGCATCTGCGAATTGTTCTTGAGACTTTGAGGAGAGAGCAGTTATATGCTAAGCTCAACAAATGTGAGTTCTTCTTGGACAGAGTTTCATTTCTTGGACATGTTGTTACAGGAGATGGTATTTCTGTTGATCCAGAGAAGATCTCAGTAGTTGAGACATGGCCTGTTCCTAAATCAGCAGCAGAGGTGAGGAGTTTCCTTGGACTTACGGGATATTACCGACGGTTCGTGGAAAACTTCTCAAGAATAGCGGCACCTATGACTCGTTTGACTTGTAAGGACCAAGAATTTATATGGACCGCCGAGTGTCAAGCCGCCTTTGAAGAGTTAAAGAAACGACTGACTACAACACCAGTATTGACTATTCCGTCAGGATCAGGAGGTTATGTGATCTACAGTGACGCATCAGGGAAAGGCTTGGGATGCGTATTGATGCAGCATGGCAAGGTGATTGCATATGCATCTAGGCAATTACGAGTGCATGAGAAGAATTATTCAACACATGACTTGGAACTTGCAGCCGTTGTATTTGCTCTGAAGCTATGGAGACATTACTTATATGGGGAACGAGTGGAAATCTATACAGACCACAAAAGCCTCAAGTACGTCTTCACGCAGAATGAGTTAAATATGATGCAACGTCGATGGCTCGAGTTGATAAAAGATTTCGAGATAGAGCCACATTATCATCCAGGCAAGGCTAACGTGGTAGCAGACGCATTAAGCCGGAAGCCAGCAACTTACTTTTTGACAGCACAGAGGGAACTATTGGAGGACTTGCAAGAGCTTGGCATTGAAGTGATACTATCTGGAGCAGATGGGACACTAGCCAACTTATAAGTACAATCATCATTGGTAGAGAGGATTAAGATAGCTTTGCCTACAGACGCCAGATTCCGGAGACTGAAGGAAAGGACAGAGGCCGGAGAGCAGACATGATTGCGCATTCATGAGGATGGGACATTACGATGTGGTGATCGTCTTTATGTTCCAAATGGAGAGATTCGACAGGAGCTAATGGCAGAGGCTCATATTTCGATTTATTCTATTCATCCTGGTGGCACCAAGATGTATCGCGACTTATGATAGCACTTTTGGTGGCATGGAATGAAGAGAGAGATAGCTCGCTTTGTAGCTAAATGTCTGGTATGTCAGCAAGTAAAGGCGGAGCACCAGAGGACAGCAGGTATATTGCAACCACTTCCGATTCCAGAGTGGAAGTGGGAGCACATCACTATGGACTTCGTCATGGGTTTTCCCAAGAGTCCAAGTGGGAGAGATGCAGTGTGGGTAATAGTGGACCGACTCACCAAGTCAGCCCATTTTATACCTTTTAGAGTGGGTCAGTCTACTGAAGCTTTAGCTGACTTATATATGAGGCAGATAGTGAGATTGCACGGCATACCAGTCAACATTGTATCAGACAGAGATTCGCGCTTCACATCACACTTTTGGAGGAGCATGCAAGAGAGTCTTGGTACTCGTCTGAAGTTCAGTACATCTTACCACCCGCAGACAGATGGGCAGTCAGAGCGTACTATTCAGACCTTGGAGGATATGTTGAGGGCTTGCATGTTAGACTTTGGAGGATCATGGGAGGACCACCTACAACTTGTAGAGTTTTCTTACAACAATAGCTATCAAGCGAGTATTCAGATGGCTCCGTTTGAAGCATTGTATGGAAGAAAATGTAGGTCTCCTGTGTGTTGGAGTGACGTGGGAGAACGTCAGATTCTGGGACCAGATTTGGTGGTCAACACTGTAGAGACAGTCAAAAAGATTTAGGAACACTTGCGAGCAGCGCAAGACAGACAGAAGCAGTGGGCAGACCTTCATTGTCGTCCCTTGGAGTTCAAAGAGGGCGATCACGTCTTCTTGAGGATATCACCGACCAGAGGCACCATCCGATTCGGAGGGCGCGGCAAGTTGAGTCCAAGGTATATTGGACCATTTGACGTGCTCGAGAGAGTGGAAGATGTGGCATATCGACTTGCGCTACCACCTTCACTAGAGGGAGTACATGACGTATTCCATGTGTCGCAGCTCAGGCGATATGTGGCAGACAACAGTCATGTTCTTGACCATTCAGAGATCACCATATGGCCGAGCTTGTCATACCAAGAGCAACCCGTGGGAATCCTTGATCATCGAGAGAAAGTGTTGAGGAACCAGTCTATTCCCTTGGTTCGCGTAGCATGGAGGCATGGCGCGCAAGGAGAATCAACTTGGGAGCGCGAGGACGACATGCGCAAGCATTTTCCGAACCTATTCGCAGACCAAGGTATGAATTTATATTGTAATTTATATCTTATACCACCCTTGCATTCTATCATGGCTTAATTTTAATTTCGAGGACGAAATTTTTATAAGTTGGGTAGAATGTAAAACCCCTTCATAAAAATCGTATATACCCTTTTTATTTGTTAATTAATAATTTAATTATAGTAATTAGTGGCTAAATAGGAGAAATAAATTTTTAATTATTTTTATTTTAGGTGTTCGGGCACTTAGAGGATTTATGGGACCATCAGAAATTTTTCGGAATTTATTTCATGTAGGAGACCCCTTGAGCAGTTGCTAGCCTAATGGTGTGCATTATTCTAATCCATAAATTTTCTTATGAGTATATATATATATATATATATATATATATATATATATATATATGTATATACAAATATATATATATATATGTATATATATTTTTAAAAAAGAAAAAGGAAAAGAAAAAAAAAAAAATATTAATAAACTAATAATAATAATAATAATAATAATAATAACCTAAAACAAAGCAAACCAAATCAAAGCACTTGCTAGCAAAATAAAAAGTTAGCAAAACTTACCCATTCCCACAACACAGCCAGTGTCCCCCCCCTTTAGGCCGCGAACCATCTTTCTCTGTTTCCTATTATATATATATATATATATATATATATATATATATATATATATATATATATATATATATATATATATATATATTACTTCATAAAACCCTAACCTAAAATCTCCAGACCCTCCTCTTCTCATCTAGAGCCGTCACCGCAGCCAGAGAACCCCGCCAGGCCGTCCAAACCATCCCGACGACCCCGACCTCGCGCACTGCAGATTCCCACACGAGGCACCTTCACTCCGGAGTTGTTTCCCGTCGACTCGCTCAACCAAACGCCGTTCCGTCTTCACCGGTATGCTCACCCCTTAACCCTCTCCCATATTTGTATAATAGCAGACCTCGAACAACGTGTACCCATAGGCAAAAATAGCGTCCAAGTTGGCGCGAGTAGACCGAATTCTGGGATCGCAGAAAACTGCGGTGACCACCCATGTTGCCGAGTTCGTATCTCCCACCACAGAGATCCGAATTCGGTGATTCTTTTTAATATGTGTAGAAAACTTGACCTAGTTTATTTTCTGTTAAATAACCCAAGACTATTAGCTGTTGTGGATAAAATTAAATTTGTCACAAAACCCCGCGAACTCACTTTTTTCCAGAATTCTAAAAGTTGTGAAACGGAGCGCGCCCCGCCAAACGGGACCGCCCCGCCGTGTACCAAGTGTACCGAACGGTTCACGCAGGGTAACCGGACACGTAAAAATTTGTGGAAACTGATTCGGATGCGTGTGCGCGCCGGAATCAGGCCGTATCCGTGGACACACCCCGTGTCGCAAGTTTTGTGGAACTCGCGCGTATTTTGTGCACGCTTGTCAGATTGTGATGAAACTTGCGCCACTGGACTCGTGGTAACGCGCTGGTCCTGTGACCCAATTTTTACGCAATTCTGAGACGGTTGAGCAAGTCGCCAATTGGCGGGCCCCATAGTTGACTTTTTGGACAAAATTATGTTCGGCCCATCGGAATCCATATTTGGACATACCGTTGGGTTCGTATTGACATTTAGAGTTATTTGACCTATAGTTTATCCCATTTAGAGACTGTTACCCTTGGCACGCTTTTCGGTACAAAGTGGGCCACTTGTGGACCCCACTTTTACCCAAAATTACCGTTTTGCCCCTGTGTCCAAATTGGACGAAAGGGATGTACTTTTTAGCTATTTTGCTCCTTCCGAAAATGTTGGTAATATTTATTTCAGCATCCGGAGACGTTTATTCGGAGGCCTTAGTTCCAGGTTCCGTGTCCTTGACATTTGGGCGCTTACACTTTACAGATTTTTTGCCAGGCAAGTATACCTTGTCATTGTACTGTATTTACATTCCATATGAGGCATGCATATTTATTTTCTGTTTATTTAGTTCATTTATTTTAACTGCTATATAAACTGCGCGTCCAAGGAAACTTGGGTGCAACGACGGTGTCGTCGTACTATATTTTTATTTATGTATATGCATTGGACCTACTTTATGAGACTACCCTATTTTCATGAGGCATTTATGTTTCATTGGCCATGACACTATTCTTACATGAGTGTGAGTCACATGTAGGACACGGACTTGCGTACTCGGCTGGCCACTGGTACGTATAGGTCGTGCGACGGATAGGGATAACTGCCAATAGAAACTTTGCATGCTAGTAGACCTGGCGGTTATTAGAGGTTTATCGTGTCATGGACATGACATGCTTAGAGCATTGGGTGGGAAGAACAACAAGTACCACATTTGAGCTCCTTTGCACTTTTTTCTATTGTGCGGCCGGATTCTCCACTGGAGATACGGGCGGTGATGACTACTATATATTATATTATTATCAGGCGGGCCTTCGGCGTTCGAAAGTCGTCGTGCCTTTGTAGGCCCCTGGATCTCCAATAGAGAACCATGCCAAATCCCAGTTTTCAGCCAGATAGCTCACTTGTGGAGAAATGTGTTCTTAACTGCATTCACTTAGATGGTTAGGCGACCCCAATGGATGTTTATTTTCAGTACTTTATTGGCATGTATTTTTTGTATCTTGTTATGTCCCTCTGAGGACCTGGTCCCTTTCCAGATATAGATGAGCAGGAGTACCCGCAGGAGTATGTACCTGGACCTAACGCTACCTATCAGTCTGAGGCGACCTTATCTTCTGATTATATGTGATTCATTTGCAGCTGTTTAGAGATTCTAGTTGCTATTCTTTTTCGAGATATTTATTCTTATATTAGAGTTTATTCTCTTCTCTCTTTAGTAGTTTATTATAGTCAATTTGTAGTGGATTTGTTTCCATCAGACTATCACACTTTGAGATTACTATTTGAGACTGCTTCTTTGATACTCAGTTATTGATTTCCATTATTCTATTATTTGTGCTGTGGATGAGATATAGAACTACGTGTGACTTATTGTGACATATATTACCACTGTGGATTGGATATTCTTGTACAGCGTACGTATGTATATGGTTTCCATATATTGGAGTTCGTATACATACGGCTGGCGTGTTACGTATTCCTAGTCCTACGTATTTTGGGACTGGGGCATGACACTCATTTTTAGTAGTGGCCCATACAAACTAGTACGATGATGTCGTAGTGCAACGACTTAGTTGTACTACTACGAGCCTACAATAGAATATATGATATAGAATATAGGATGAGAGAATACTCAATCTCAATTAAGATTTCTTGAGAGATTCCTGGGATGACCCCTGAGAATCTTATTATAAACTCTACTATAAAATATGTTTCCACTTGTTTTTGCTCACTCTTACTTGTTCGTTGTTGAATTTGATTCTTAATGTTCATTGTTGACTTTGATTCTTACATCGAGATAAATTTTATGGATTGAATTAAGGTATATTCTGATTAGGACAGTGAGAAAGGTAACCATCTGATTTAGTTATAGAGTCTAGAGTTTATCGCAGCCATATTAGCTGGCGTGGTAAAGACATTGAGCCAATTTGGTGTACTTATTTTGGTTATGGAATCTAGAGTTCTCGCAGGCATACTATCTGGCAACGCAAAAATTTTAGACAACATGATTGGACAGGTATATACCTTAGTTATGGACTATATAGTTTATCGTATCTATGCTTACTGGCATGACGAGAATTCTGGGTAACATAATTTCAGATAGACGTGTATTACTATCAGGTTTTATCTTAATTGGTTCTTAATATATTGTCTCTATTATTCAACCATGTTATCATTGAGTTATGTTCCATCACTTTATTAGCTCAGGATAGAGATATCTTAGTTTCTCTAGTTAGTTCCTTATAGGGCTTCACCATCATTAGTTTTCAAGGCAGCTCCCTTAATAGTGTAGTAGTTTGATAACTTGCAGATAGGTTGTGTCAAGTTGAGGATTAGTGTTGATGGTTGGGAGTGTAGTTTGTGAGTCTGAGAGTAGTTTTAGGTTGGGTATATGAGCATTAGGTATCAGGGTACAAGCCTAGAAGTAACTCATAGAGTAGTACCATTTGTAATAATAGATCTAAGGTTGGTGTCAGTGTATAGTTAGTGACTGGTACCTTGGTATTAGAAATAAGAGAGTTGTGAGAGAGAGTAGCATACCCATTGGTGATTATAAATATTGGTATTATGTAATCATATATGTTTTAGATAAATATAGGTTCATATAGTTGAGGGATCTAAGTAGCAATTGAATATCATAAAATTATTTTGAGTATTAATGGGGCCTTAATATTCTATTGGTTCTTGACATTTGGTGATGTGGAGAATATGTATTCATAAGATGTATTAGTGAGTGTTAAGTGTATATGTGAGTGTGATAGTGCTAGTATGTATTATGTTAGGTAATAGGACTTGTACTATATGTTAGAAATTATGCATTAACTGATGGTAGATGTGAGTGCACAGGTATGTGTCTAGTATGGGTGTATTATCTAGTACATGTGGGTGTAGATATGTTAGTGAGTGATGTGAGTGAGAGCATGAATGGTGAAGCGAAGTACAAGTATGGGTATTTCATGAGTATCATATAATAGGAGTTTAGTATCAAAAGTATCAATAGTGTGCCAGGGGTATGATAGTGTTAAGCATGTATCATAGAGTATTAAGTGCATGAATCGAGGACAGTTATGGAGTTAGTGAGAGTGCCTAGAGAGTGCAAGAGTCCATGGTGCATCAGGTTTAAGATGAGTATTATGTGGTATATGTAGTGTACCAGCTTAGTATCAGTGAATATCTTGAGAGTGACATCATAAGTTAGTGTACCAGTGTAATACTGATGTAGAGTATATTTTGGAGTAGGAGTCCAGTTGTTTAAGGTAGGGAGAATATGAGGAGTAACCTGTGTGAGAGTAAGTTATGTGGGTAGAAGTATCTATATATGTTTATATTGATACCAAGATACATGTGATTGGACTAGAGGAATTGTTAAGTGTCAGTGTATTGGTTAGTAACATGATACCAAGATAGGAGAAGTATTTGTGTCCAGATGTAGTACATCTCAAGTATCATAAGAATTCAAGATATGGGTAACCTAGTGGTTAGTGTAATAGATATAGAAGAGATCCTTGAGTACCTTAGTAGAAGAGTATCCCATGAGTGTCATGTATAGGAGTTAGTGCCATATGATAGTATCAGAAATTTGGATAGGTATTGTCACGACCCGCACCCAGAAGTTGGGACACGAGAGCGTGGGTACGTCCAGCCTACGCCACAGCATCGACGGTAGAATGCTGTTTAGGTCATAATACTATATAATCATTCTCTCACGAATATCCAACTCCATAAGGAGACACGGATATCACCATATAATACGGAGTATACTCAATCACGAAAAATAAAGCACGGTGAGATATCGAAGAAAACAAATAAAATACAAGTCTAAACATAATAAATAGTCTAACCTGTAATCAATAACATCCAGTCTCTACGTATGCTGAAAACAAGTCCTCTATGTCACAGTCTGAAAAAAATATCCAGTCAGGATTGGAACGAAATATACCTCTAACAGCAGTTCCACATATATTGACAAAAACTATAACACAGTGTAAAGAAATACAAGACAGATATGAATAGTTGGCAATAAAAATACTAGAATAAAGGAAATGCTGGAATAAGAAATACTGGACATTATCATCAATATACATCTATCAATAAAATAGAAATCCAAATACATGCAAGAATAATGAACTGGTATATGTGAATGCTAGAATCATGACTAGAACATAAGGAATACTTGATCAAGATACTAGAGATACATGTCAAGAATCATCTAACTAAGTGTGTAAAACATCAGCATATCATGTGATCTGCTTGGGACTGATAAGACTCATTACATTGATTAGCGATCATCCCTGTAAAGTCAGGCTAACTACATGTAACAGCGATGAGGCATTTAATGGTCAGGCTGCACTGACATGAGGTGTGGGTGAGCTATGATACATGTAAAGTTTGGGTATGATCACATAAGCT
The DNA here is from genome assembly GCA_036927795.1 of Iris macrosiphon. Lineage (NCBI taxonomy): Eukaryota > Viridiplantae > Streptophyta > Magnoliopsida > Asparagales > Iridaceae > Iris > Iris macrosiphon. The sequence continues at coordinate 38,321,319 of JAYESA010000007.1, forward strand.
ACTAATCTTTCCCCATTTCCCCAGCTAGCACGATGGATTGCAATCACGACTCCTCGTGACAGGTCTCGATAATGCCAACTCGTGTAAACAACAGTGTCAGAGTCATGTACGCTATACAATAAGAGTTATAGAGATAATCAATATAATAGAAACTTTCAGAGAATGTACTCGCCTGGGGTTCTGCTGATGGTATGAATCAGAGTCCAAGTCACAGTCCAAATAGCCTATGTATTACAATTTTTCCATGTCAAAAGATAATTTATTTTAATTTATTTAATTCTGGAATAATTACTCTAAAAATACTATTTTAATCTTATTATTCTGATTTTTAGGTTAATGCCTAAATTTTGTCCAAAGAAACTAAATTTTATCAACTCGAGACTCATGACACACAAATCGAGATGATCTGTTGACCGAAAAGTCAACCAACACAAACTCGACTTTTATACATAATTTCCTGTAGTTTTCAGCATAAAAAATATGCTGGAATTTATGGCTCGTCCAAATTCAAATTCGTTTGGAAATTATGGCACAAATAAATTTTTTATTGTGCACCGATGGTTAAATTCTAACCTAGAAGTTCTACAGAATTAACAGTATAGAAATACTTCGAATTAAATTCTGGGAAAAACATATGTCAATTATCTCGACATTAGCTTTCTAAAACTTCAAACATTTCATGATTTCGATTCCTGGTTCTCCAGAAATCGCAAAAATATCGAAACACGTCTATTTTTAGATATACTATGCTCTACGAATTTTTTAGAATTTAATACTCATAATTTCGTAAAAAAATTTATATATTAAAAAATCTATCCTCAATATCATTCTAATGCAAGAAACTAGGCCTCGTTTGGAGTCCGGAGCTATGCGCAATGGCTTCTAGAAGATGAAGGAACCCTAGATGACAATTCTCCAAAATTTGGCTCAAAGAAAACCCTAGAAATAAATAACTAAACTATTATATATAGAGAGGAGAGAGAGAGAGAGAGCAGCCGTGGCTCGGAGAGCGCCACGGTCAGCGTTCGATGCGGCTCGGCTCAGCTCAGTCTAACTCGGACTAGGACGCGGCTCGGCTCGGCTCGGCTCACGGTCGGCTCACCCACACCCACCCCGCGGTCGCTGGCAGGCGAGCCCCGCACTGTTGGTTGGGGGAGGCTGACAGGTGGGCCCCTGTTGGCTGACTGGGCAAAAATAATTACTTTTTGGGGTTTCTTTTTCAGAAATTAGTTTTTAATTCAGTTTTTCATAATTAACTCAAAATAAATGTAAAACTAATCAGAAAATTCCCAAAAAATTCTAGAAAATATATTTTATTATTTAGAACCTAAAATAAAAGTTTGGGATATTTTTAATTAAGTTTGACCCTAAAATAAATTCTTAAAACTCCTAGAAAATTATGGTTACTAGTTTTTAATTAACTAAAAATTATAAAAAAATTCCAATAGCCCAAAATTAACCTAATAACAACATTTAAGCACGAATTTAAGGATACGGAGGTTACAAGTATCCTATAGATAGTAACTTAGAAGTCTTAGTAAAGTATCCTAAGTGATACTTGCTAGTGAGTTAAGTGTGTCCATGACCTAGAACCAAATTATATCATTAGTATTAGAAATGGTAACCCTTGATATTAAGTATTTTGGCTAGATTAATGTTTAGTGAATAACTGGAGTAAGTATCAGAGATAGGTAAGGAGTCTAGCTAGACCACCCGTGGCACCGCAAATGCCCAGCATCAGCAGAGGGAGACACCCCAGCTGGGCAAGGATTTTATGATGACGGTCGAGGGACCTACGCTACAGGTGATGGGTTAACAAGTTCTCTTCTCTCTTCCTGTCCTTTTTCCATCTATTTATTTGAATAATTCTGTAGTACCTTATAGTTGATTTAGTAATTTTGTACTATATAGTTAGTTTTGTGAGTTGTATACCCTTTGTAGAGATTGCAATATTATGACAAATAGAGACCATAACCATGCATATGTGAATGTTCTTTTCAATAGAATTGTATATTGTATGATTATAGGTAGGACTTTCTTGGACCATGGTTAGATGATGGTTTGATTATAGCCAGGAATACGATGAATAAATTATAACCAGTTAGAAAAAATGAGATGAGATTATCTTCTAGCCCATGAGTTATTTTTTCAGTTCGTGTCTACTTTCATCCTTAAATTTTGAGGACAAAATTTTTCTAAGGAGGGTAGGCTTGTAACTACCACTTTCCAGTATAAGAATATTTTGATAATTTTAAATTTTGTTAAATTTTTTATATATTATTTTATATTAGTAATTGCCTAGAATTATATTAGTGTTAGTTAGTGGCTAGGCAATTAGAATTTGTAAGTGTTAGTTAGTGTTAATTATTCTTAGTCATGACTTTAGTAAATAGAATTAATTAAGTTTAGTTGTCATGAAAAGAATATTCCTTTTACTTGTAGATATTTCTTCCTTTAGTTAATTATATTCCATTCATGACAAATAGAGGGGGACAAACTTGATATTTTGGCATGACCAAATATTACTATAAGAGATAAGTTTAATTTAGGGCTCATCAATTCATTTTATTTCACTCATTAGCCTCATTTTTTTTAAAGCTTTTTCTTCCCCAAGCAGATCCAATTTCCTACCAATACCACTAAATTCACTTCTAATTCCACTTATTCTCACCATCATGAAGGCCTTGAGCATTGGATAGCAAAAGAAGATCCATAAAAGAGGAACTTGCTAGAAGATCGTGTCTAACTCATCCCTTCTGTATCCAAATTTAGAATTCTCCAAAGAGGCTACCAAAATACTATTATTTCTCTCAATTTCATTAAATTTATATTTAGGGACACCCTTTGGTCATGTAGGAACCTTCCCATGGTTAGATTTGACTTTCTAATGGTAGATCTAGGCACTAGGAGCCCTCAATTTGGTAGATATAAGTTGGTATCATAAATTTGGAGCTCAATTTGGGAAACCCCCCAATTATGTCTATTGAGTATGTGTATTATATCCTAATTAGGACTATTGATGTTTATTTGATGGTATGAAGGTATTCTTGTATCCAAAATTGGATACGTAGAGTTCGTATCATGATACGCCATGATACGTATGTTTGTCATTTAAATCAAAGGGAAGAACTAAGAGAACTTGACTTGATTAACAAACTAGAGAGTATAGAGAAGAGTCCTAAGAGACAATCTAAGTACAAATTTATTTTGATCTGGGGAATAACGATGAAGGGTTATGAGTGTAGCAACTCTCTTTACTCCGTGGACGATCCGAACGCAGAAGCTTCTTTCCTTGGTTTTAGTGTGAATCTACAAAAAGTAAGTCCTTTGTATGGGTATGGTACCTTCTATTTATAGCCATCCTGTGGACGTGCTATGGGTGTCGCATATCCTCGTGCTTGGTGGCTGCATGGGGCTCCTTCAGCAGAATACGTTCGTAAAGGTAGTCGCATGGTGTGGGCAAGCCGCATTAAAGAGATCTCGGGGCTGTTGTGTGCAAAACTCGGTCAATTGGATACTTGGTCAACACCAACTGTGAAAGAAATTATCTTCGGATGTAACAGAAAATCCTGTGTGTCGAGAGCCGCATACTGCTGTAGTCGCATAGAAGCTCTCATTTAGCCTTGGTCAGAATGACCCTCTAGCCGTATTTGGATGAGACAACATGGGTCTTGAAGTCGCATGCATCGTCTTATTTGGCCTTGGTCAGGTGGACGCTCTGGCCGCATGATATTGAGGCCGCATGGGTCTTTGAAGCCGCATATGTTGGACACGTGGCATAGCCTATCGATTGAGGTAATTAATGTACTGATGTGACTTGTTATCTTTTTTTGAGTCATCATCTATACAGATTATGAAGTACCTCAGGGTGATGAGTGAGGTGTTAGAACTTCTGACATACATCAAAATCAGTGTCAGGGGGTTTTATGCGACCGCCATGCTCTTTGGTCGTTCATGCCGCATATGTGAACTGTATGGAGTTGAAGCCGCATAGAGTCGAAGCCGCATGAAGCCAGAGACGCATGGGACGTATGGAGTCTGGGACACATTAGGCTAAAGATGCATGAAATGCATGGATTATGGGACACATTGGGCCAGAGATGCATGGAACACATGGATTCTGGGACGCATTGGGCCAGAGACACATGGATCTTTTGTTATTTTTTGCTTTCGTGGCATTTGAACAGTTGTATACTGCCAAAAGAATTATGACGAAACTGTCAACACAGATTCCAATCAGCGGTACAGGATTTGTGGTGGTCAGAATGGCTGTCTGTTTTGTCATAGTCATAAATGGTCTGATGTGACTGTAGAGACGATGCATCACAGGACGGTATGTGTCTCGGGATGTCATGTATCCGAGGGCATCATGTTTCTGCTGCTGTTATGCTTCCACTGCAGTTATGCGTACCTTGCTTATCTGTTGACTATAAACTGGAGCACATGGAGGGATTTTCAATCTTATACAAGACCCCCTTCAAAGTTTTCAGACTTGGCTAAGTCTAGAATACTTTGAATAAGAAGCATGAATTCAGTATGCATTTACTGTCTATTTTTGCCAGTTGACGCATTAGTAATTTTCGTATAGAGAGCTCTGCCATGCTGTCAAATCTGTATTAAATAGCAAGATTTGATTCTATCTTTGAGTCGATCTGTTGGGATCCTGAGCCATCTGATAACACGGAGCCCGAGGCATCGGATAACGATGGATCAAAAAAACTCAATCGCCTCTCTTATCCTAGTTTGCCACATGGGCAGAGGCATCTCATTCTTTAAGACAACCCTGTCTATAAAAGGAGAAATATTTAGAGAGAGAAGGCCTCTTGCATTTTCTTCTATTCTCCATTTATGTCATTGTTGGTTCTTCTCTTTCTCTGTTGATCGTCATGTCTTCCCGAGATCCTTTATCTTCTGTCGCTTCCAAGGGTAAGGGCCCCGTGTCTGAGGGCATTACGCCAAAGAAGAAGGGAGCAGGAAAGGGGAAGGTTGCTGCCGACGAGATTTGCCCCATAAAGTTTTCTTCAGACGTTCAGGGACCCGTCATAGGTAAGGACTCTCTTATGGGTGGAGACACAGAGACACAATTTTGCACGATTCGTCGCATGGATATAGAGACATACACGGCCTTTTCACTAACACATAACTGGAAGTTTGCCAAGGGCGACTTTGCAGATGCGCAAGCTATGATTCATCACTGTCATGCCCTAGTCCCAAAATGCCGAGGGACGGGAGACGTGAGCAATGGCCAGCAGCACGCCCCGATGGACAACCCAATTTAATGGATCCATCAGGGCATGCTTAAGCTGTAGTCTAACAGGAAATAGATCAATGTTATAAGTCACAGACTAATCTAATCTCATCCACAACAGATAAACACAGAGTAACTGCCAGAAATAATGCAATAGAATAAATAAGCAAATCTCAATAAATATCTCGGGAAATAATTCGAGAATATGTCTGGTACAACAGATGCAAATGGACAGGAAATAATCAACTGGAAATAGAAATAAATGACTACATACGGCCAATGCTCAGGAGAAGTCCTCTGATGCGAGCTCGTCTTCAGGTCCTGGTATAGCTCCTGGAAGTGCTCTGGTACGGGGTATCTCTGGATGGATCTCTTCAGCTATACCTGGGGACATAGTCCATTCCAGGTCCTCAGGGGACATAACAAGGTACAGATAATACAAGCCAAAATATAAACAGTGCAGCAGAATTGAATGAAACAGCAGGGTAAACTATGTAACCAGCTAAGTGATAAATGCAAGTTGAGAGCATCACTAGAACTCAGGCTGAGACCGCTACAAGCTCTGTGTCGGGGAGCCGGTAGCAGTAATAACACGTAAAGGGTCTAGCTCTGCTGGAGAGTCTACGACCTCACACTAATAGTATATATATATGAAAATAACCTGTAGCCTGTGTGTCTTTTCCCACCCAATGTAATCACACGTCTCATGTCCATGACACGCAAGATCATAACTAATGCAGCAGTCATATAATTTCTAGGAATAAACTGTCCATGTCATAACCTGTATCCTATACAGAATCATCGTGAATATCTCAAGAGGATTCTGTCTCATGAATAGTGTCAAGTGTCCTGGGTTTTGTTGTACTTGATAGGACAAGTACCAAGAGTAAGGGTATCGAATATCCATCTCTAAATGACGTACCCAACACCGCGTACGATGTTGGCACCCGACTATGATCGGACACTAGGTACGTCACACGTTTCCTAGGTTAAGCAGTTAAAACAAGTTTACATTTAAATCCACAAGAAATCAAGTAAAATACTATGTCAAGAATTATTGAGAATTGGCAAACTTTACTTGCCCACTGATGCTAAATAAGTCCAAAAAAATAAGTAGCAAGCTGAAGGGTTTGGCAAGGTACACTTGCCTGTGGTCCCGGCTCTGACTGCGGCTCTGACTTCGGTTGGATTTGCAGGCGGTACTCCGGTTGCTGAAATAAATATCACCATCAGATCCAGAAAATATCAATCAGCTAGAAACACCTATCCTTGAGTCCAATTTAGAGACAAGGGCAAAAACGGCAATTTTGGATCAAAATGGGGTCCACATGCGGGCCCGCTTTGCACCGAAAAACGTGTCAGGGTCAAAGGTCTCCAATTTCACCAAACTTAGTGAAACAGGTCAGGAACGATGATACGAACTCAACGGAACTTCCAGAATTGGATTCCGATGAGCTGATCACAAAATCGCCCGTCGAGCGAGGCTTGTGGGGCCCACGACACGCGATTTCGTCAACTTTCTCAGAATCGAACCAAACTTGGCTCACAGGACCAGCGTATCGCTACGAGTCCAATGATGCAAGTTTTGTTTCAATCCGACGTGTGTACACAAAGTTAGGGTAAAATACAGAAAAGTCGGATACGGGGCGATGTCCGCGGATATGCGTTGATCCCGGTGTGCACGTACACCCGAATCGACTTCCGCAAAATCCCACACGTCCGTATCGACGATGTGCACGTATCTGTGAAGACCGCGCGCGACCAAGTCGTCCCGTTTGGCGGGGCGTACTCAGTTCCGGGGTGAAATAGGGTCTGGTTTTTTCCTGTTTTTGGATTGCGGTGTGCGATCACCACAGGACGCGATGCCCCGAGCGGTTTATCCGGACACCGAGAGGGTCATACAGGCTTCGCAACGCGATTTGCATAATAAAAAACGGAGCTACGAGCAAAAAGTTACAAGTACCTGAAGGAGACCCAAAAATAAGGGTCGAATCGTGTCCGACACGTGTCGGATACAGGGCCAGAATTAGGGTTAGGGTTCAGGGGAATTGGCCGAGCTCCGGCGGAGGGCGGCGGCGCTGAGGCGGGGAGCGGCCGGCCGGGGGCAGCACGACGAGGGGCGGCGCGGCTGGGAGGTGGTGCTGAGCGGTGGCCGGCTGCTGCTGCGGTTGCCTCGACGGCGGAGAGGACGGGAGGAAGGAGGAGGCCGGGGAGAGGGATGGGCGACGGAGAGGTGGCCGAGGGCGCCGGCGGATCGGCGAGGCCGGTGCGGTGGTGGCGTGGTGGATGGCTGTCGAGCGGAGGAGAGGAGAGCCGAGGCTTTATAGGGGGAGACGGCGGTTGGAGAAGCCGAGCAAGGCGGCACAGTGGGCGGGGTCAGGCGCAGCGGGCGGAGGTCGTGGGGTGAGGTGGCCGGCCGGAGCGGGCTGCGCCGGCGACGGAGGCGGCGGGAAATGCGGCAGAGACTCGGGCACGGGGGAGAGGGGAAACCGGGTTAGCGGGTTGCGGGCGGGTCGGGTCTGGCAGATCCTACCCGACCCGCTAGGGAGCTGGGCCGGGTTTGGGCCAGGGCTGGGTTTGGGCCCAGTGGGCCGGGCCGAGTTTATATAAAAAAATAATGATAATAATAATTATAATAGTAAATAATTAGTAATTAATTAAATAAATAGATTTTTGGTGTTTTAAAATAGGTCCGGGGCCCAATAAATTCCAGAAAAATTGCCCTAAGTCCAGTTTTTTATTTTACACCCAAAAATATTATTTTTATAATATTTTAATACTGTTTAATATCAATTGAAAATCATTTAATAATTAAAATCCTGTTTTTAAATTACAGAAAATTCCCAAAAAATTCCAGAAAATTGTGAAAATTCTAAGTTTAAAAATTTTGAAAAATGAGGGGGTTTACAATCTATCCCCCTTAAGAGGATTGCGTCCTCGCAATCAAAAAATAATCGGTCAACAGAGATGACGCGGTCGCAAGCATCGTTTGAAAACACATCCCAAGATACTTCAGGGAAATACCGTTTCCCTAACAATGAAAGTTATGCACTTCCAGAGAAAATCTTGTTAAGCAAAAGAACTATAATTTTTTTATGAAAAGCAGGTTATTAACAAGTTACAAATTACTAGGTTAGGGCTGAGGTCACGAACCAACGGGCACGAGCTAAAACAAGACTAGGAACGGATAACTACAAATCACTTACGCGCATCAGCTACTCCACGAGTCTGCGCGTTCTCTACGGTCTTCGCTGGAGCTTGGCCGTGTCCTTGCAGTCGATTCTCCTGCTGCTGTTGAGCCTGCTGGAAGAGGGTTGCCTGAGGTGCCAAGGGTGGCCTCGGTATTGGTGAAGCTTGCAATGCTGGAGAGGCTGACCGTGGTGCTGGTAACACTTGCTGGTTACCTGTTGGTGCTCTGTCTCGACGCTCAGGGCATTCTTTTAATAAGTGCTGACTGGATCCGCAAGCTATGCACAATCTCTTCTTTCGTCTGCACTCTTCCTCGGTGTGGCCTCGCTTGCGACAATATGGACAGACAGGTATTGCCTGTAGAGATGCTTCTGGTGGCTGGTGTATGTGAGACTCCCTTACGATTCCTGCCTACGGTGCTCCAGCTGGTGCTGATGTGGCGGGTTAAAGATTCGTCAATGCTTTCTCTCGATGCTGGGGGCAATCCTTGGCCAAGTGTTCATTGGTTCCGCAAATCAAGCATAATCCTAACTTACGTCTGCACCCGCTCTCAATGTGGCCTTGCTTGTGACAATGTTGACAGGTAGGCAGTACTTGCGGAGATGCTTCGGGTGGCTGGTGCAGCTGAGAATTCTTTGGGGTTCCTTCCTGTGGTGTTCCGGCTGGTGTTGATGTGGCTGGTTGGCGAATCACCACTGGTTTCTCTCGATGTTCTGGGCAATCCCTTACCGCATGCTTCTTAGATCCACAAGATAGACATTGTCCCAGTCTGCATCGGCATTCCTTAGCGAGGTGGCCTACCTTGCCACAGTAGTGACAAGTAGGAAGAAATGAGGCTCCTGATGCTGTTCTTGGTAGTGGATGTATCTGTGAACGCTTTGCAGCTCTTTCTTGTTGTGATTGGTCTGGTGCTGTCGCATACGGCCGCTTCTGGCTGGACTCGATCCTTGGGGTGCACTCCACGGGTCTGGCTGCAGTAAGAACGTCCTCGTCGAAGGTAGTTGTATTTGAACTGTTTGGCCTCCGTGACTCCGAGCTAGTTCTACCGATTGGTTTTGTTGAGCTTCTTGTTGCACCCTCTGATAGGCTTGCATCATTATGTAGAACATGCGGAACATCTGCTGTTCGTCCATAGGCGGTCCCAGTGGGAAGGAAGGCATCGGTGGAGTAGGCTGCGTCGAGGGTGGAACGTCATCTTGATGGATTATTGAGGCAGGCTGACTTGCTTGACTGCCTTGTGATGATTGGCCTTCACCGACTGGTATCACATCGTCTTCTTGGGTAACCATAATGGTTTGTGGTGTTTTTGCATGGGCCTCGTTGCTGGCTGGTGGGTCCATTTCCCTGCATTCAAAATAAATGATAAGAGGCGCACAGGAATCAAGGCAGGATGCAAGTCAATAAATTAATTCGAATAGATAACAAGAACGATTCAAGCAAGTGGATGAGATCCTAAAACTTATCCTAGTTTTATTGCAGGCCTGTTCGGTCCCTGAGTTGAAACCGAACAATTTAGTCGAGGACCTGCATGGGCCACCACAAAAACCATGTCACGCTCCAGTCCCAAAATGCCGAGGGACGGGAGACGTGAGCAATGGCCAGCAGCACGCACCGATGGACAACCCAATTTAATGGATCCATCAGGGCATGCTTAAGCTGTAGTCTAACAGGAAATAGATCCAATGTTACAAGTCACAGATTAATCTAATCTCATCCACAACAGATAAACACAGAGTAACTGCCAGAAATAATGCAATAGAATAAATAAGCAAATCTCAATAAATATCTCGGGAAACAATCCGAGAATATGTCTGGTACAACAGATGCAAATGGACAGGAAATAATCAACTAGAAATAGAAATAAATGACTACATACGGCCAATGCTCAGGAGAAGTCCTCTGGTGCGAGCTCGTCTTCAGGTCCTAGTACAGCTCCTGGAAGTGCTCTGGTACGGGGTATCTCTGGATGGATCTCTTCAGCTATAGCTGGGGACATAGTCCATTCCAGGTCCTCAGGGGACATAACAAGGTACAGATAATACAAGCCAAAATATAAACAGGTCAGGAACGATGATACGAACCCAACGGAACTTCCGGAATTGGATTCCGATGAGCTGATCACAAAATCGCCCGTCGAGCGGGGCCTATGGGGCCCACGACACGCGATTTCTTCAACATTCTCAGAATCGAACCAAACTTGGCTCACAGGACCAGCGTATCACTATGAGTCCAATGGCGCAAGTTTTGTTTCAATCCGACGTGTGTACACAAAGTTAGGGTAAAATGTAGAAAAGTCGGATACGGGGCGATGTCTGCGGATACGCGTTGATTCCGGTGTGCACGCACACCCGAATCGACTTTCGCGAAATCCCACACGTCCGTATCGACGATGCGCACGTATCTGTGAAGACCGCGCGTGGCCAAGTCGTCCCGTTTGGCGGGGCGTACTCAGTTCTGGGGTGAAATAGGGTCTGGTTTTTTCCTATTTTTGGATCGCGGTGTGCGATCACAACAGGACGCGACGCCCCGAGCGGTTTGTCCGGGCACCGAGAGGGTCATACAGGCTTCGCAACGCAATTTGCGGAATTGAAAACGGAGCTACGAGCAAAAAGTTACAAGTATCTGAAGGGGACCCAAAAACCGGGGTCGAATCGTGTCCGACACGTGTCCGAGGGGAGGAAGGAGGAGGCCGGGGAGAGGGATGGGCGGCGGAGAGGTGGCCGAGGGCGCCGGCGGAGCGGCGAGGCCGGTGCGGTGGTGGCGTGGTGGATGGCTGTCGAGCGGAGGGGAGGAGAGCCGAGGCTTTATAGGGGGAGACGGCGGTTGGAGAAGCCGAGCAAGGCGGCACAGCGGGCGGGGTCAGGCGCAGCGGGCGGAGGTCGTGGGGTGAGGTGGCCGGCCGGAGCGGGCTGCGCCGGCGGCGGAGGCGGCGGGAAATGCGGCGGAGACTCGGGCACGGGGGAGAGGGGAAACCGGGTTAGCGGGTCGCGGGCGGGTCGGGTCTCGCGGATCCGACCCGACCCGCTAGGGAGCTGGGCCGGGTTTGGGCCAGGGCTGGGTTTGGGCCCAGTGGACCGGGCCGAGTTTATATAAAAAAATAATGATAATAATAATAATAATAGTAAATAATCAGTAATTAATTAATTAAATAATTAATTAAATAAATAGATTTTTGGTGTTTTAAAATAGGTCCGGGGCCCAATAAATTCCAAAAAAATTGTCCTAAGTCCAGTTTTTTATTTTACACCCAAAAATATTATTTTCATAATATTTTAATACTATTTAATATCAATTAAAAATCATTTAATAATTAAAATCCTGTTTTTAAATTACAGAAAATTCCTAAAAAATTCCAGAAAATTGTGAAAATTCCAAGTTTGAAAATTTTGAAAAATCAGGGGGTTTACAATCACAAGGGAACGTATCGTCGTACGCGAATGTGCCATGCACCTATCATTCATCTTTGTATATTTAATTTATGTAAAGCTTCTTTTGCTAATGTGCATAGTCTTTTTTTATACGGTGCAATGAAGTTACCGACTACCCATTCAGGGGAGTTGGTACTCAACCCTGGACAAGTTCCATTGAATGCAAATTTTGAGGACCTAGTCGCTACCATTCAACGCCAGCTAGATGCAATTTTTTCGTCCGACAGGAAGAAACAGATTGCTGAACAGGGAAAGTTTTTTCTTTTAAGTCAAATGACTTCAGGGGCGGCCACTACCGGGAAGGGTCATACCTCCAAGAAGCCTTACTTTCTGTTTGGCGATGCTCTGACCTTGTTTGCCCCCAAATTGGGGAAGTTTAGGGAGGATTGGAGTTTTATCCACCGTGGGACAAAGATGTTCGAATGTTATATGCCTTTATCAGATTTCTATATAGCGATGGGAAGGAGGGCGATGGCTTAGAATTTGATGCCTGAGCTGCGAGGGGATCTTACCGCAAGATCCGGGCCGGGGGATATCAAAGCAAGGGGCTTTCTCATGTTACAAGGAGTCGCCCTCTTACTCTTCTACTGGGTTTGTTCCCGGCATTGTTAGGAGTGACTTAGGGCTGAACCTTGATATGTATGTCGCGGATACCTTCCTTCACGTAGTCGCAAAGAAGGGTACGTACCCACCGGGACAGCTGCGAACCCTTGGTTGGGCCCATTACACTCCTTCTTGGTATCGACTGACCAAGTTGGTGTTGAAGCGCTACGAGCAAGAACTCCGTGCCGTTGACATTTTCTTTGCCGTGGGGGACACTTGTTATGACCTGTTTATGAACTATTGCCTCTTCCTCGGGCTGATAGAGATGTATAACTGCCACACGAGAACTTTCTTCACCCCTGACAGGGAGATGGGGTTGACCTTACACGAGATGCATTTAGACTCGAGGCTTTCTTGGGGTGAGGTACCCTATGAGGAATATGCTCCGACCAATGACAACTTGGAGGATTTTGAGAAGGAGAGTCCGGTATTTTGGCTGTATATCAAGAATTGTTGTGCCATCATAGCTTCTGCCAGAGAGAGTACAAGAAAGATAAGGCTTCTTAGGGGCCTATCCCGCACATTACTGTTTAAACGCATTATCTTTTTTTGGAGGCACCTGGGTCAGAAGAGGTTTATATCTGGGTACTGCGGTCCCAAAAGGACGTTGCGGTGTCACGACCCGCACCCAAAAATCGGGCATGAGTCGTGGGTACGTCCAGCCTACGCCGTAGAATCGGCGGTAGAATGCTGTAAAGGTTCGTTCTAGGTCACAATATCTATCTCACAAAACCTGTCAATATCCTCTCCAAAAGGAGGGCAACCACGCAATATATATATGAATACTCAATCACAATAACTAGGGGAAGAGTAAAGCAGGATAAGATATCACAAAGAAATAAAGAAACACAGAGCAAGACAATATCCAAAATATACAGTCCAAGTATAATTCTATAACATCTCACAGGCAACAAAATAATAAGTACAATCATCCAAATAATTAACTGGGAACAACCCAGGAAAACCCACCTAGCTAACTAGGGCGCTAAAGGCGTCTCCTCGCCGGAATCCTCCTCAGTCTCGGGGTCGCAACACTCCTCGACACCCGGCCCGTAGAAAGTCGGGTAGAAATCCTCAGGATCCTCTGGAAAAAATATGCCCAGTCAGGACTGGAGTGAAGTACATAACTCTGAAAGCAACTCTAAATACATGGTAAGGTGTATATGACTAGCAATAGAAAATATACAAGATGTACAAGAAAATAAATACACGCTGGGGCAGATAAAGTAGCTGCAATATAAACTGGAGAACAATACAAGTAGAGAAGTAACTGCATGTGAGAAAATATGAATACTAGCTAAGTGCCTTGAGCACAAGTTCGTTATGTGATCGGCTTAGGTTGCACATGAATAAACTATGATAACTCCGTTATGCGTAAGTTACATAACTGACATACACATGAATATTGTTTGGCTTTGATCACATAACCAACTCCTACTCCCCTCCTCCACTAATACTCTTGGATCCAACCACGACATGCTACGTACATGATAATAGCTCGCGCACATGAAGGCGAGAGCACAAGAAGCACATGATAGCACATGAAAATCAATACCCGAAGCACATGATAAAATACAA
>JAYESA010000007.1:39060364-39136278 GCA_036927795.1 Iris macrosiphon
CCGCTGCTCCGCCGCCAAAAGCCACCCCCATCACCAACATCACCAACATCACCACCTGCCACCTCCATCCCCGACTCCTTCTCCTCCCCGGCCACCTCCCTCATCCCATCGCCACCGCCACCATCATCGTCCCCATCACCACCACTACCACCTGAGCCACCGCCACTACCACCACAACCGCCGCCTTCGCCTCGGGCACCGCCAGCAGCCACCCCCATCAACAACATCACCATCGCCAACTCCGGCATCACCATCACCCGCACCACTACTCGACCCCCGACCTTCCCTACTGTAGCCACCACTGCCCCACCGTAGCCACCACCCTCACCGACGCCACCCCCAGCCTCGCCGTCCCCAATTTTTGTGTGACGAAAAAGTCCAGTGCCTAAATTGGCGAGTCAAGTTAGAAGTACAGTAGTTCGATGGAATTTATGGGCTGATATTGGGCTCTGAATAATTTAGCAATGATAGGACGTGCCAAGGGTTTAATTAAATAAAATAACAGACAAAAGCAACACTACTCTAATCCTCAACATCTGCTGCTAATCCAAAATTTTCCAAATCCATACCTGACTATCTATAGAATTAATCGAGAGGGTTTACACTGATGCAATGTTGTACTATATGATATTCCTATAGGACTGTTGGATCATTCAGACGATACTTTGGAACCAGGACATTGGTATTGCCAGCTAAGGACCACAGGCGAGTACATTCTCTGACAGTTTTCATTATGTTGATTATCTCTATGACTCTTGTTGTATAGCATACATGACTCTGACACTATTGTTTACACGAGTTGCCATTATCGAGACCTGTCACGAGGAGTCATGATTGGAATCCATCATGCTAGCTGGGGAAAAATAGAGAAATATTTGTAGCTTATGTGATCATACCCACCTTTACATGCATCATAGCTCACCCACACCTCACGTCGGTGCAGCCTTACCCTTACATGACTCATCGCTGTTACATGTGGTTAGCATGACTGTACAAGGATGATCGCTAATCAATGTAATGAGTCTTATTAGTCCCAAGCCGATCACATGATATACTGATGTTTCACACACTTAGTTAGATGCTTCTTGACATGTATCTCTAGTATATTGATCTAGCATCTCCACATGTTCTAGTTATAGTTCTTCTACACACATATATACTAGTTCACTGTTCTTGCGTGTACTTGTATTTCTATTTTATTGCTAGATGTATATTAATGATGATATTCTAGTATTTCTTTATTCCAGCATTCCTTTATTTTAGTATTTCTTATTGCCGGTTATTCATATCTGTCTTGTATTTCTTTACACTGTGTTATAGTTTTTGTCAATATATGTGGAACTGTTGTTAGAGGTGTATTTCGTTCCAATCCTGACTGGATATATTTTTCCAGAGGAGCTTGAGGAGTTCTGCACCACACACTACGGACCAGGTATAGATACAGATTACACACCAGAGATCCTAGAGGAGACTATGCCTTTAGATGAGACATTACCTGCAGCTATCTAGATAGTATTTAGATTATGCATCTTAGACTTATTGAGGTTTATTTCAGTTTATATTTAGACTTGTGTTAAGTTTAATTGGAGATTTGTGGAGACTTTATGTTGGACAGCTAGACTGTGATTTATCTATATTTGAGATATGGTGTTTAACTATGTCATTCTTCTTATCTTTTATCGTGCCTTATACTTTATAGTTGTTGTGATTGAGTTACATTGTGAGGTATTGTGAGATATTATGGAGATGTATATCATTGACAGGTATTTAGTTATATAGTATTACTGTGACCTAGACAGCGTTCTACCGTCGATGCTGCGGCGTAGGCTGGACGTACCCACGCTCTCGTGCCCCTATACCGGGTGTGGGTCATGACAAGCATCGTTGCATTATCTTCAGACTCAAAGGAGATGCTACTCCCAGCTTCATATAATGCTCTGACTATTCGAGGATGACTACCCCCAGCATGTCATTCTCTATTCCTTGGGAGTTACAGTCTTCAGGGGAGGCAGGCATCATCATACCATCTTCCGATTCTAAAGGATTGCTACCTCCAACCCTAGATGCTGCATTAACCCTAGGCACGTTGCTGTCAGCTTCTTCGGAATCGTTATCCTCAGGAAAAGCTGAAAGTGCTACATCCTCTTCAGACTCGGAGGGAATGTTACCCCCAACTTTGAAAGGTGCATCTTCTTGATGAGGGTGACTACCCCCAGAGAACTCGGCATTTGTCCCTTGAGATTCATTCTCTTTACAGAACGCTGGGTTGTTGTATAGGTCCAAAGGATTACTACCCTTATCTTGTGTAACCCCCAAGGGTTCTGAGGAAGAGCTACCTCTGGCAGCTGATAGCTTCTTCTTCGAGAGGGTACCTTGGAAAACTTCTTCCGCAAGCTCCGTTGCTGGTCCTCCTGGTAATCGCTTTTTCAATGCGCTGGTTGAGAGTGACGGGCCGGAGGTGCTGGACTTCCGTTTTTCTATGGTGGAAGGGACCTTTCGAACTGAGTAACATGAGGCAAAGGACGGCTCCTTCTCCTCTGGTTTTTGTACCTGATCTTTGGACTATTATCGGATAGGTATCATCGGCTGCAGTCGTTGGAATATCGACTGTCTGTTCGTAGGTGTTGCTGCCCTGTTGCAGCAATAGTTGATGATAATCTTGGCACAATGACGCCCTGGAGAGGATATTTCATCGACCGAAGTTGTTTTTCTCGCTTTGCGATTATGATTGATTACCTTGCGCAAGTCAAGCGAGAGTTGTTCCACCTTTGCACCCTTTTTGTGGGCCCGGGTAGACCAAACGCGCTGATGTGTAAGTATTGTGTTGGCTCCCAGACTCGAGGTTCGTACAAGAACTTGCCTTAGATCGTTGGCAGAAGACTTTTGAGACCGGACCTATCCATTTGTTGCTGGGGGTTGGACGCATGGGTAGTCTTATATAATTTTCCATCAGAGGCCCGCATAATGATTGGCGGTGCCCTCTGATGGTCGGCTGACTGGACAGTTGTCTGAGCTTAGCGAAGTCGCACTATCCTGGACTCTTTGACTTAGCCCCTGCGAGCGCATAGTATGCAGAGTCCAAGTTTTAGTCTTCGTCGTTCTCATTGGGCCACATAGAATCTGGGTCGTATGAGATACGATCGAAGACAGAAATTTTGCAGCTATCTGGGCCGTATGGGGATGACTTAGATGGACACTGAGGCCGCATGGTGTCATAGCCGCATGGAGATGTCTACCTATGGCTGTGAGATGAGGCCGTATGAGGCCGTCTGTCAGTCCTATGCGGCCTCCTTCTTGGCCGCACGGAACTTGCTTCAGTCCCAGAATGTCTGGTATCGTAGTGTTTTCCTTTACCAGAGTCTGGGCGCTGAGTAGTTTCCACGTCGGGTAGGGAGGCTGCATGGCCGTAGACTTCTTGGGTGCGCGCCTGGCTATCAACAACAGGGTGAATGATTGGAGGCGCTCCCTCCTCTGTTGGGCAAGGCACGTCGGCCTTCGCTACCCATTGCCGGTGGGTCACCTTGGGCTTGGCTAGCCTTGAGGAAGGACTGATACTTCCTTTTGCGTCGAGCCAAGCTTGGATGCATCAGACTACGTCACTGACTTCTCAACAGATGAAAAGTTCGTCCCCAGTAGAGTCGCCATCGTGTTTGCCATTTAAATCTAAAAGAGAACTGAAAGAACTGGATTTGATTAACAAACTAAGAAAAGGTATAGAGAAGTCCTAGAAGACAATATAAGTACAAATTTTTTTCTGGGGGTGACGATAGAGGGTTAGGAGTGTAGCAACTTTCTTTACTCCGTGGATGATCCGATGCAGAAGCTCTTCTCTCTTGCTCGAGTGTAGGTTCGCAGATAGCCAGCAGGGTCCCTTGGTCTGGTCTCTCTGAAGCAGAAAAAGCTGACCTTTTGAACATTTAAGTTGCTCCTATTTATAGTCATCGTGCTGATGGGCTATGGGTGCCGCATATGCCTCTGTTTGGTGGTCGCATAAGGCTTCTTCAACAAAATGCGGTTACAACTGTTGTCGCATGACATGGGGAGATTGCCACGTGGTCTTAGTTGAGATATGTTGTTGATGAGATCTCTGGGTTGTTATCAACCCGTTGTGGGCATGACTTGGTCAGCTGGATACGTAGTCAGCACCAACTGTACGAAGATCTCATCAACAACATATCTCAACTAGGTCGCATGTTGGCGAGGCTGCATGGGTCATGTAGCCGCATACGTGCTCTCGTTTGGGCTTTGGTCGAATGGACACTCTGGCCGCATATTGGCGAGGCCGCATGGGTCGTGTAGCCACATGCATGCTCTCGTTTGGGCCTTGGTCCAATGGACACTCTGGCCATATGTTGGAGAGGCCACATGGGTCTTGAAGCTGCATACGAGGGAACATGTGGCATGGCACTTTTGTCGAAGCAATTAATGCATTAATGTGACCCATTGTCTTCTTCTGAGGCATCATCTTCACGAGTCTCGAAGCATCTCAGAGCAATGAATGATGTATCAGAGCCTCTGACAGACATCAACATCTGTGTCAGGGGTCCTTATGCGGCCTCCCTGTTTTGTAGTCGTTCAGGTCGCATATAGTATACTATGCGGCTTCTCTGCGACTTGGTTGATTAGGACAGATGTGGCTTCTCTATGACTTGATTTTTTGGGCTGCATGAAGGCTATTATGCGGCTTTTGTCTGGCCATATCTATCATGTTTTATGTGGTGTGAGTTCTATGCGGCCTGTAGTATTTTTATGCTTTTATATTAATGGCACACTTTTGATGAAGTCGGTCTTGATGGCTTACTTTTGGTAAAGTTGACCACATTCGGCGCACTCTAGTGAAGTTAATTATACTTGGCGCACCTTGAAAGTGATTGATTCATACTGGTCATTAAACGACAACCAGAGTCCGCGTGCCACAGCTCAGCTGAAATGATGACTTCTGACTTCCTCGACTACTATTCCAGCCTGTCAGATTCATCGTATTAAATACTTGGGAAAAATAGACATAAAAATTATGCGCCTATCTTCATAGATGAAAGCCACTTGAAAGTGTGCCCCTTTTATGTTCTTTGAAAGAGTGCGTCATCCTATGAAACAAGTATAAAGTGCGTCATCCTTTAAAACAAAGAAAAAGTACACCATTTTTCCTTTGTTAAGTTTATTTGTAGAGAATTATGCCATCTTCAGGAGGCATATTTTTTTATGCTTCTACACATCCCAGCCAATGTCTTCCAGACATCAGCTGCACTGCATATTGTCACGACCCGCACCCGGTTTAGGGGCACGAGTGCGTGGGTACGTCCAGCCTACGCCGCAGCATCGACGGTAGAACGCTGTCTAGGTCATGTAACTATCTAATCAACTCACGTGAATACCCAACTCCATAAGGAGACGTGGATATCATAAAATAATGCTAGAAATACTCAACCACATAAACTAAAGCACGATAAGATATCAAGGCAAGCGAGAAATACAAGACAAGTCTAATGACAAAATAATTATACCTGTAATTATTAACTTCCGATCCCCAAGTGTGTCGGAAACCAGTCTACTAAGGTTACAGTCTGGAAAAATATTATTTTTCCAGTCAGGAAGGAGTAAAGTACATCTCTAAATAGCAGTTCTATATTAATGACATAAGCTATGTAGCAGTTCTAGATAGAAATATACCAGATGCATGTATAGGTACGAGAAATATACAATGAGAAAAATACTGAAAATACTGTAAGTAAATGCAGGAAAAGAACAATATGTCAATGAGCAAGAAACCTATGACTAAGTGTGTGAGTACTAGCTTTAACATGTGATCGTCTTGGGAACTTGATCAGGCTGGTTACATGTGATTAGCTATGGTTCGTATAAAGTCAGGCTAACCGTTGGTTAGCTATGATGCATGTAGAGATCAGGCTAATCACACGTAACAGCTATGGAGCATGTAAATGGTCAGGCCGCACCCGACGTGAGATGTGGGGTGAGCTATGGTGCATATAAAGTTGGGTATGATCACATGTCTACACTAAAGTACTCCCCAAACCCCCGACTGGTATAGTAGATCCAATCATGGTACGCTATGGCACGGGATTCCCTAGGGAGGTAGCAAATCTCCCCGGGTCTCAGTGTTTGTACATGCACAAGATATCAAGGAAACAAGTCTTGTACAAGCTACACCATGAATAAGGAATAACATCTCATGACGAGATCCGTGTATACCAATCCGTGTAACCATCGTGTCAAGATCATGTATATCTACACTAGATACAGTGAACATAGGAGATATCATAAATTAGAAACTAATCAGAGAATGTACTCGCCTTGGGTCCTTAGCTGGTAATTATTGATGTCCTGTTCCAGAGTATCCCCTGGGTAAACCAACAGTCCTATAACATATCACAAATATAACACTTGTATCAGATGCTGCCCTAACACACAGAAGAAATATACTGGCCTCAGGGCTATGCCAGGCAGGGCACTTAGTCACTAGGGTCATCTGGTAGGAATATATATCTAATACACATTTACACTCAAAGTATATACCAATAAAAACGTATATAATATATATAAGTGTCTCTTAGTAATTGTACAAAATACGTATTTGTGTATATACACTAATAGATGTATGTAAATATATATATATTTTCATACCAAAATACATATTTGTATATATATATATATCAATCAAATATTTTTATATATGTATATTAGCAATCAAAGAATGTATATAATGCCACACTTCTCAAGGTGATCCCAAATGAAGTAGCAGTTAGTTCCAATGAGTCCGGAGCAGTCCAAATAACTAGAAACTATATAAAAAGTCCGGAATTAGGATTCAGCACGAAGTTCGAGTCATAGATACCGGGTCCGCCATGGACCGAGAAGAGATGAAAACATACAAAATTAACTAGATTAAAGCAATAACCAAGTTGACTAAGAGAGGGTTTGGTTTAGCTACTCAAAACTTTTATAGTTACATTTCGAAAGTCCTTTTAATCAAAAACAATATTAGAAATATACTTATAGATACATTTATAAACATATTTTAAAGGACTTATATAAAAAGTCTATTAGCAGTTGAAACCCAAAACTAATTTAACTTCTCATTAAATTAATTTAAATGTTGTTAGAAACTAAAACATTACTTAGAACTCACTTAGAAGTATATTTAATAAGTCAAGCCTTCCTTTCCAAAATAAATATTTACTAGGAAATATCTATACTAAGCTTAAAGCCTAATTCAATCTAACCTCAATTACTTCCCTAAAACCAAAACTAATTAACTACACTATGTACACAGTTAATAAACCAGAATAACAAAACAATTCACATAAAGGAACGAGAGAAAGGAAATAGAGAGAGATGAATCTATACCAAAATAACATCTTCTCGATATAGCTGCTGGAGACAGGCGAGAAACACAATGAGCATTTGACAGAAGCTTTCCTTCACCAATCATAAAAGCACTTCCAGTACTTGTGAACTGCCTTCATGATTTTCTCACAATAAGGCAATGCTTCTCTAAGTTTTCCAAGATCCATCAAGTTATCACCTTCCTTCAGTGCATTCCAGTTTCATTTTTGCATCAATATTCAAGCCCATCTTACTCTTGTAAGCTGCAACTAACTCTCTTGCACGCTTCCCTTGCTAGAATTGTCACTCTTCTTCTCCAATCCAGAAACTGGAAGTACATTGAGATCTCTGAGAGCTTTTCCGGACATCTTCACTTCGGGAATAGAGAGAAATAGAAATGCCGAAGACTGAGATGGAGAGAGGGAGGAGCAGAGTCGCTGTTGGTCGGGGAAGATACACGGCGGGGAGAGGTGCACCGCCGCGGGGGAGAACGCCGGCTGCTGGAATTGATGGCGGGGGTGGTGATAGCAGCGGCTCGTCGCTGGATGCGGGGACAGCGGCGGAGCAGCGGGATGTCGGAGGCAGTGGGTGGAGGAAGAGCACAGCCGTTGTGCTGTGGAGCCACCGCGGGGTCGACGTCGTGAAGTCGGAGGCCGGAGTTGTACGCAGAGGGGAATGGGGAAGGAGCAGCCGGAGGTGACAGTGGGCCGCCGGGGATGGCTGCTGCGGGGTGGAGCAGCTCGGCAGGGAGGAGAGTAGAGGCGGAGGAAACTCGGCTCGGTTGGCCGCTCGCCGGAGGCGCGCGAGTGGTCTGATGGCCGGCCGGAGGGAAGTTCACAGGGAAGGGAATGGTGATGGTTTCCCTCTCTCTTTTCCTCTTTTGAATTTTTAAAAATCAATGAAGAGAGGAAGAAGAAGAAGAAAGGAAGGAGAAGAGAAGAAGAAAAATGGAGAAGAGAATAGGAAGAAGTTTCCTACGTTGGAGAGAGGGGGTGGAGGCTTGTGAGGGGGTGTGGTTACCTAGGTTTCTTGGGATTAGGGTTTGAGGGTACAAGACATTATATAGGGAAGAGGGTTTGTGAATCTAATGGTGAGGATGCACCCAATTAAATGGGTGGTCCAGATTAAACATAAAGGAAATTTCATGTGGGGAAAAACGCAATTTGGTCCACAAATAATTAACCTTTCCATTTGGTCTTGGACAATGGGGTGATGACACCTACAATTGAATAATTTCAACTTAGCCCCTTAAATTCGGAAAACTGCACAAACACATAAAATGACGAAAATTTGGCGGGCGATTCGGTGTCCGGTGTTTTGTAGGGTCAGGGGGCGTTGTAAGTTTGGTGTGGGCTCAATTAGCAGGGCACTGGAATTAAATTGGGATTTCAGAATCTGATAAAATAGTATCCTTAATTTAATTAGAAATAATGCAAGTTGTGTTCAAAAATTAATTAGGAGTACATGGGGCCAAAATCAGGTCAGGTCATCAATACCAATAATGAAGAAGACTCAGAACTGAATATTACCCTAATTTGGGCCGCATGAAAAATAGGTCAAGATTGCCTCCAATTTTCGATTGGAACGCACAACGATAAAAATAGAAATTTATTAAATAAACGTCCGCGACGATTTTTGCGCGGCCAGAAATAATGTACAGAGAGCATAATTATGAGTTGCAAAAATAGCAGAATGGAAGGCGGGCATGTCTAGGGCAAGATTGTAAAATTTGTGGGAAGGCAAAAGTCAGGGTAGCGCTCCAAATATCGAAGCGAAGGAAATGCGTAATAATTAATTAAAATACGATAATTAATTACAATCTCCAATAAATAAATTCTAAAATCAAACAATTAACCTCAAAATTCCATAATTCGGACAGGTGTTCGTCTACTGGCTTCTAGGTCAATTCTGCTAGCTAAAAATAAATGAACACCGCACCTAATACTATATTTAATTACACATCACACATAATTATTTAAATTAATAATTATCATGCAATTACTTAATTATAACTACCATAATATTAAATATTATAAGAAGTCAAAAATACCCCTGTTTTCGGAATGTGGTAGTGACACATATTGACTCCACCATCCCAGCTATAGATGGAGACGCAGAAGTCAGCAGCCAAGAAACTACCAGAGAATTAAGGTGACTCCATGTGCTCCACTCAGCACTCATCTTATCCTCTAGATCATTGCACTCTCCCTTCACATATTTTTCAAGTTCCTTGGTTCGAAGGTTCAATATCGCCCTCCTAGACCAACTGAGGTAGTTTCTTGTCCCCTCAAGTTTGAGGTCATTGGGTAGAAACTCTATCTTCTTTATCACCTGCGACAATTCTGGTACAGGCATGATTGCCCGACTGGATGAGGTCTCCTCTAATTTGGCCTGAAATATCCTGACCATCCCCTCCAGTATCTTCTTCAGCTCCTGACTAGTCACAGGTGTCACCGTCTTCATAGTTGCACTTATCGCAAACCCAATGAGATCAAATGCAACTCAAACACGGGCTTTGCGCCTACACGCGATCATGGCTTTCTCTATCTATTTGTACACCTCCAAGTTTATACGGCAGAAGAGGTGCACGATGGGTAGAACTTGCCGGAACAAAGGTTAGAGATAAAGATTTATGCAAAACTTCCAAGGAAGTAAGCTCTATAATTTCAGAACCCACGTTGAGATAGAAATCAGAGGATCACACAAGAGTTTCTCTCTGATTATCGATGATCTAACAAACAATAATAAAATCAGAGGATCACACAAGAGTTTCTCTCTGATTATCCATGATCTAACGAACAACTCGCCTACACCAACGTACAACGAGGACAAGATCGGTAGTAGCATACCCTGCTTCACGACGAGTTCGACGACACCACAAGGGGACGTCGACGCTGGAGAAGAAGGGCTACGACGGAGAAGAAGAGCGGCGGCGGAGAAAGAAAAGAAGATTTTTTTTCTTCTTCAATGTGGGAAAAGCGATTCAAAATTTTGGCTCTGATACCATGTAGAAAGAAAGTTATTGATTTATTTCTAAAAAATGGGGTACATATATATAGGAGAAGGCTAGCTTCCTCCTTACTTTCTATCCAATGTGGAACTAAGTCCTTATAACTCAACAGTCTAAACTAAGAAGTTAATGTTTTGAGTTACACAAGTAAATTTCTAAAAATCCTTTATAGTAGCATACTTTCTAGTATTTGAAGAAATAGCAACAAGAAGCTTGAAGAATTTTATTTGGTTTTCTTTGATAAAGAGGAGGATCACATAATTAAGTTAATAACCAAAAAGAGAAAACTATGTTAATACATTGGTTGTATAAAGATATCTGTCATGATCCACACCCAAAAATTGGGCATGAGTCGTGGGTACATCCAGCCTACACTGCAGCATCGATGGTAGAAAGTTGTACAGTTCCACAATACTATATAACAAACACACGCAAGATATATATATATATATATATATATATATATATATATATATATATATATATATATATATACAACTTGTCAATGGTAACTCAACTCCAAAAGGAGGATAAGATGAATATATATCATCAATACTCAATCAAACAAGCTATAGATAGATAATGGCACGATGTCATAAAAGAAGGGAAATAATAAGTCATCACAATATCCAAGTCTAGAGTTTAGCAAATAACACAAAGGGTCTCAATATAAATAACATGCCAAGGTCTAAGCTGGAAACATATCCAGTACAAATAAAAGATACTAGCTACTGGTCAGCTATACCTTGGTGCGTCTCCTCGACAGTTGGAATCAGATCATCCTGGACTAAGGGATCTACCTCAGCCGGCTCTCCGTCATGCGGGCCATAGTAGGTAGGACACCAGTCCTTTAAACTGTCGTCTGAAAAAAAAATCAATCAGGAAAGGAGCGAAGTACAAAACTCTGAAAGCAGTTTCATATACATGGTAAAGAATATAAAACAACAATAGAAATGAATACAAGATGCACATGTAACTAGGAAGTAGAAATATAACTGAAAGAGTAAATACAAGCAACATGGTATGAACTTCCAATAAGAGAACTGTAAATAAGAGAACTGATGATACTAACTAGTGCCTTAGAGTACAAGTTCATTATTTGATCGGTTTAGGTTGCATACGAATATTCTACGGTAACTCAATTACACGTATAGGAAATAATTAACATGCACACGAATACACTAAGGGTTTGATCACATAATCAACTCTTACTCTCCCACTTCGACTAATATTCATGGATTAAATCATGACACGTTATGCACATGAATAAAATATGAGCACACGGAGCACACGAATAGGTCATGAGCACACGAAATACCCGATGCATACAATAAAGTACATGTGTAAGGAGTAACCGATGCACACGTCCAATAAATAACATCTCTTGACTCGATCCATATAATACCAGCCCATGTAATATGGTGTCAGAATCAAGTAAAACATATCTAGAACATATGATATATACACTATCAAGTACTGAAAACTAACAGAGAATATACTCGTCTGAGGTCCTGAGCAAATAAGGTGGAACAGTGTCTGAACTTGTGTCACATAAACCTATATATGAATTTACATGTTACTTGGTGTATTGGAGTAATAACATGCTTGAATAAACTAAAATATAATTTATAGGTCAAAACTAGGTCATACTAGTCAAACTAGGTCAATACCTTGATTTGGTTCAAACTAGCTTCTAACTTAGTTAACAAGGCTAAACTGCTTAATAATAGATGATACTAGGCTATTCCTAGGTTTCTAGGTCCATACTAATTATAACTTTTTAATAGCTAAGATATATTAGTTAATACTAATAAATTCTAGCTATATTACTAACACTAACTAATACACTATAGTATGTATCATATACTATATAATATAGGCTCTATATAATTAATAACTTAGAGTATCTTAATAAAATTATCATAATTTACTAATACATAGCCTAATATCCTTACCTTTATATAACCTTGATCCATAACTTAGTATCTCATCAAAACTTTATATCAATGCCTTAAATCCCTCTAATACCCTGCTCTAATACTTAGTAGTACCCAATAGGATACCCTCTCACACTCAACTAGCTAAACCCATATATATAAATATCTATAACTTGTCTAGTATATATATATATATATATATATATATATATATATATATATATATATATATATATATATATATATATATATATATATATACACACTCAAGTACCCGTATCTTGGTATTTAACTATCCAACTAGACACTAACACACAACTACTTACTCACATACACTTGCACTCACCCAAATCCATCACCTTACTGACTGAATGTGAGGCACATGTGGAATACTCACCTCTCAAGTATCACTTCACTGATACTTTAGAGTATCACACACTGATACTTTAGAGTATCACACACTGATACATACATGAAAACTCCCCAACCATAAATACATAAACTGTAGCTAAGACACCCCTCACTCTTACCTGTACTCACACACAGACTTACCAAAGACACACTTCCACACCTAGACACTTGCCACTCTAATTATACACTCCCAAAATCCTCTCTTACCACACTTGATGTTGTGCATTGCAATGGTGCTAAGTGCAGTGCACAAGACTGCATTACAGTACTTCCTAATTGCAAGCAGCTGCCCTAAATGCAACCAGTGATGCAGTTCCTAATCCTAATTTCCCTCCTTTGCATATTGCACACAGCAAGCATAGCACCCAATTCACTAAATCCCTCTCACTACTGCTCGATCTTTACTCCAGTCCCCAATCTACTACTACTTATGCCACTGCTGCTATAGAGCTACTGTTGTTGCTCTCCCTCCCATTCTAATCTTTACTGATATTATAACTTACCAATACCGACTTGTCATCCCTACCTTAGTTCACCCAAACCAGTGACACATTACTCCTAACCAATTAAACACTTAAACACCTATCCCTCATACTTAATACTTACTGCCATTACCCCCATCTTTCAATCCAATACTTACCTAGCACATCCAGTTGCTGTTACTTGTTGTTCCCACATGCTTGAGCAGCCTTACAAGCCCAGCAATTCCCCATACTTTGCTCAATTGAGCATAGCAGTACCCCCAAATCCACTCCCTTACTCATCAATTTGCATACATACAAGTAAATTCCTGATACCAAGTACAAGCACTCCTAATAAACACACACACACACCCCCTCACGATTCTCTCTTGTATCATGCAACTAAAATACTTTACCTCACAAAATCCCAAACACCCCCATGCCTGGACACCACTGCACAATTCCCCACTGACATAATCAAATACTTCTTTTCACAGTTCAAACAACCCTCACACTCTCATAACACACAGGTGCATGCATCCCCCCAGGTTATCAACCTTTCCCTCACTGCAGCTTAGTTATACCTTGCACCACACTCCCACACACGCATCTCACATGAATACACTTCATGGGCTTAGAAACACCCCATGATACTCATACTTGTATGCATAAGAACATCTTACCCTCTTAACATATATTTTACCTTGCATTAATTCATTCACAGGCACCCCCATCTTTCACTGATGCTCAATTACAATACACCTACATTGCTGCCTTAGCATCTGCAACCCCTTGCAACTGCTGCTAGTTCTAATACTGTTAAACACTTGATGCAGGTGCATATATGATGTCAGTATCACTGATACCCACTCTCTTCTCCAACATATCCTAAATAGCAATAAGCAATATAAAAATATTGAGGAATGACCCATTAGGCATTCCATCAAATACTTTGTGTGCCACCTCAGAGTTTTCTTCAAATGGCCACAAAATTCTATATAACTTCCACCAATGGCCTTATATGGACCTAGTTCTTCTTCCTATGGGTAGCCCTAAGCCAAGGAAGGGTTCCTATGAGTCTATTACACCATTCTAGTATGAAAATGATAAGAAGAATAAGATTTTACCTATTGGAAGATGGATTTCCAATACAGTTCCTTCCAATGAGTACAATAATGAGAAATAGACACCAACTCCTTGCAAAACTTCTCTTCTTCTAGCCTCTTACAATCCTCAAGCTTCTAGCTCTCCTTGGGGATGAAAATGAGAGAGATTGGGATTAATTTTGAAAGAATTTGGTGGAGGAAGAATGCTTGGAGGAAAGAACTAAACTTAGGGTTTCTTCATGAACAAATTATGAAGATGGAGGCTCCCCCCCCCCCTTCTTATAGGGCCGGCCACTTCGGTTAGGGTTGGCTAAGGCATAATGTCCAATATGTCTCCCAAGTTGTCATGAAGAGTTATTTAATAAATGGGGGTTTAACTAAGAGGGTTTCTATTTTAATTACAAGGGGTTCTCTCTAATTAAATTAGTCCACCATGACTAAACTAATTGGTTGCACTATTGGTCATGACCAATCTAGTTGGGTTCAAGTCTAGTTGGGTTCATTAACAACTAGTCTAACTAAGGACTAATCATGCACCACCCTCTATATTAAATATCAATATATATACAACCACACCAATTATTATGTAATAAAATATATCAATAATAATATTACCAAAATGACCAAAATATCCCTATCTTGGAAAGTGGTGGTTACAATATCACATGCTTCGACAATAGCCCAGCGCTTTCCCAATTCTTTAAGATTTACTCAGAAAGCAAATTGGGTTAGCTTTCGTAGTATCAAGTATGGATTGCTCAGTACATCTGAATTGATTTAGAAGGCAGTGGCAATGCCACTTTACAGTGGAGATGATGTCCGTATTTGTATCGTGTCTGCAGCTGTATTCATGTTCGTATTTGTATCATGGAAAAAATGGTGTCAGTATCTGTATTGTGTCAGTAGCTGTATCCATATCGGTATTTATGCAAACATGGATGAAGGATATGTTGGAAAAAATAAGATATTTTTTGTCTTTATGATGAGAAAGGGATCCTCAAGTTAAGTTATATCAACTTGAGAGAAAGTCATTTGTAATATGTTATTTGATTATAGTAAAAAGGGTAAAGAATGGGCAGGGGGAGGACGTAGGCTCAAATTGAGCCGAAGCTCGGTAAATCTTGTGTGTGTGTTATTTCTCTTATTTTTTCTTCTCTTCCACTTTTATTTTATTCTTATCTCATCACAAAAATGGAAAAGGTCTTATTTTTCCAACAAAGTATTTTATTTTCACAAAATACAACATCCCTGCTTTGTACAATTTTCTTGTTTATAGGATCCCACAACCTATATCCAAATTTATCATTTCCATATCCTAAGAAGATGCATGGAATGACTTATTCATCAAGTTTTATTCTTTTCTCTTTAGGTACATGCGCAAATGACTTGTACCCTAACATACGCAAGTGAGAATATGAAATATCATTTTTACTCCAAACCCTTTCTGGAATATCTCCAACCAAAGGAACTGAGGGGGATAAGTTTATCAAGTAGTTCGCACTACTTCTCCCCAAAATATTTTTGATAATTTAGCCAAGGATAGCATATTCCTTATCATTTCCATAAT
Source organism: Iris macrosiphon (assembly GCA_036927795.1). Lineage (NCBI taxonomy): Eukaryota > Viridiplantae > Streptophyta > Magnoliopsida > Asparagales > Iridaceae > Iris > Iris macrosiphon. The sequence goes on from JAYESA010000007.1 coordinate 39,076,201, forward strand.
TGTGCGATTCAGTCTTTCTGCAACCCCATATGTTGTGGTGTATGTGGAATAGTCTTTTGGTGTCTAATGTCATATTTTGAGCAATAATCTTCAAACATCCTTGAAGTATACTCACCACCATTATCCGTGTGAATACACTTCAAAAGCTTTTCGGTTTCTCTTTCAACTTTGGTATGTGTAACACCCCGTTCCGTTCTAGCGGACTGCCGACTCAATCGGCAAAAGTGTAACTGTCCAGACCCGCTTTGCCTCAAACGAGAAGCAAAGGATATACAGACTTGTCCCTACAGGAATTCAGCTTAGGCTTTCAGAGGCTCGCTTGACGTATCGCTCTACCGAGGCGAATCATCGCTAAGGTGGGTAGCTACGGTGAACTTATCTTTGCTTAGCCAGCACACATAAAATCTGGAATATTTATGCTAGTCGCTAGGTGAATCACCCCCTGCATGCTAATAAGAATCCAACACACCTAGCTAAGGGAATAATTCCAACTTGTATTGCTTATGCTAGAACATGGAAATTAAAATACTGCTTATATTCAGACCCTCGCATGCTAAGTCCCTAACAGTTTCATCTCTCGGCTTACCTTCGGGCCTGAGCAAACGTGCTGCTTATGTTCCTTAGAAATACATGCTTGTCTGCTTGTACGTTGCCTTGACTCAATACTTGTAACATAAGCCAGGCCAACACCCTGTTATACAGGATATTGTTCAGAAAGACTAGGAGAATGGAAATCAGGCAATGCCTCTTGTCTTGTACTATTGTTGCCTCATCAGCAATGCCTCTTGTACTCTTGTCTTGTACTCTTGTCTTGTACGCTTGTTGCCCCAACCATGTAAATGGATAACTTACCCGAGACTTCGTTCGATCACGGACAACTTGTGCACAGGGGTCGGTCTAGCGGGCGATGCCGGAGCACTGGCATCGTCCCGGTCTGGGCGAGACCAATTTTTTTAGTCTCTTGTTCGGCAGAATGGTTTGCAGCGCCTCTTGTACTTTCGTTGCACACCATTCTCGTCAAAGACTATACCGTCCATTATGGCATACGCCAGTGATCGCCTTATACTTAACTTGTTGCATGCTTGCTGGTAAAAACAAAAGATAAATAAGTCATCCTCGCTTAGCGGCTATCCGCGTGCGAGATATTGTATTGCATGAAATAAATGAACTGAACACCTGAACGATCTTGAAATATATACTCGTGTTTGCATATGCTATGCCTCTTGAATGTTATACTTGCCCGAGCATGAATTAATAATGTTTGCCTTGGACAGGAAAGGTAAAATAGTAAGTCTCGCCGTGTTTCCTCTAATATTTTACGGTGCACTGCCACACGAGTTAGGCTATTCAAATATTGCATGAAACTGATCCTAAGGCAACTAGAAAGACAACTTAATAGTTGTGCACAAAACTTATATTACGTGTTTGGATTTGTCGAGCGGGCGAGTAGCTTCCCCACTAGTGCATTCAATGTACTAATAATCCACCAGCTTGTATGCAGGGTGCAGAAGAATCTCATTTGGTGCGGATGCCTCCTTCGTGCGTGCTAAGGTATAAAGATCACTCCGAAGCAGCGGCGCATCCGGAACTGAAGCACATATACAAGACATAATATTGTGAACATCGCCTGAACATCACCTGAATATCGCCTGTACAATCATTCCACAATTGTAGCCACTTGGCACGCTTTTACTGTTTCAGAGAGAGAGGCTTGAGCGACTTATAATCTCGGCTATACGCCGCCTGTAACACATGTTTATATCAATAAAGAGTTGCTTTACTTCAACTTGTGTTCAATGCTTCCACTATATTGTCGACTCAGTAAACTTGTTACCGATCGCCTATGCGTTCATGACTCCGCTGCACACGGACAATCTGTGCGACTCTGTGTCTTAGAACTCTTATCGCCAGCCAATGAACCACGGCCTTGCACGGGCGTGGATCACGCTCGTGCGGCATCACGCCCGGATGGGTCAAAGCGATCGTTCCGCGGGAGCGCTGGCGAGGGTGATTCCCGCCTAGCGAGAACGGTCGATTTGCCTGCGGAAGATCGGGGCGTGTCATGTTGGTATCAGATCCTGGCTTCTACGCCTTTGGACTTCGATTCGAATATCTCTGTTTTGAAAGCTCGTTCGTGGGTTATGTGCACGCTCTCTCTCAATGCCTCGATGGGGTGTTCCAACAATAAGTCTAAATACTTTTAAAATATGTTTTGAATGATATGATATGCTTGCTTGTATGATGCTGTGCTGCGAGTGGCCTTTGTGCCAACCTGTGCGAACCCTTGAGAGTATCGCTAGTAGCTTGTCCGATTTCACTAAATCTAAGTTTGGTTGAATGCATCTATTCGAGGGATGCCTTGAACTAGTGCACCATCCAAGACTTAAGAAAAGGTAAAACTCGAGTGCTAAGACTTTGCTATCACTAAGCTGGTTGACGTGCTCACGCTAGAAGTGCACTTCGAAAGTGGGCACGATCCAGACTAAGCGATACGCCGATCTCGACGCTTGTGCAAGTGAATATCCAAATGAAACAAGTACAACAACTTGTCTAGGATTGTCTCAACCCTAGATTACTGCTTGTCCTCAGTAAGTCTCGAGGACGAGACTTTTTCTGAGTTGGGTAGGATGTAACACCCCGTTCCGTTCTAGCGGACTGTCGACTCAATCGGTAAAAGTGTAACTGTCCCGACCCGCTTTGCCTCAAACGAGAAGCAAAGGATATCCAGACTTGTCCCTACAGGAATTCAGCTTAGGCTTTCAGAGGCTCGCTTGACGTATCGCTCTACCGAGGCGAATCATCGCTAAGGTGGGTAGCTACGGTGAACTTGTCTTTGCTTAGCCAGCACACATAAAATCTGAAATATTCATGCTAGTCGCTAGGTAAATCACCCCCTGCATGCTAATAAGAATCCAACGCACCTAGCTAAGGGAATAATCCCAACTTGTATTGCTTATGCTAGAACATGGAAATTAAAATACTGCTTATATTCAGACCTTCGCATGCTAAGTCCCTAACGGTTTTATCTCTCGGCTTACCTTCGGGCCCGAGCAAACGTGCTGCTTATGTTCCTTAGAAATGCATGCTTGTCTGCTTGTACGTTTCCTTGACTCAATACTTGTAACATAAGCCAGGCTAACACCCTGTTATACAGGATATTGTTCAGAAAGACTATGAGATAGAAATCAGGCAATGCCTCTTGTCTTGTACTATTATTGCCTCATCAGCAATGCCTCTTGTCTTGTACTCTTATCTTGTACGCTTGTTGCCCCCAACCATGTAAATGGATAACTTACCCGAGACTCCGTTCGATCACGGACAACTTGTGCACAGGGTCGGTCTAGCGGGCGATGTCGGGGCACTGGCATCGTCCCGGTCCGGGCGAGACCAATTGTTTTAGTCTCTTGTTCGGTGGAATGGTTTGCAGCACCTCTTGTACTTTCGTTGCACACCATTCTCGTCAAAGACTATACCGTCCATTATGGCATACGCCAGTGATCGCCTTGTACTTAACTTATTGCATGCTTGCTGGTAAAAACAAAAGATAAACAAGTCATCCTCGCTTAGCGGCTATCCGCGTGCGAGATATTGTATCGCATGAAATAAATGAACTGAACACCTGAACGATCTTGAAATAAATACTCGTGTTTGCATATGCTATGCCTCTTGAATGTTATACTTGCCCGTGCATGAATTAATAATATTTGCCTTGGACAGGGAAGGTTAAATGGTAAGTCTCGCCGTGTTTCCTCTAACATCGCACGGCGCACTGTCACACGAGTTAGGCTATTCAAATATTACATGAAACTGATCCTAAGGCAACTAGAAAGACAACTTAATAGTTGTGCACGGAACTTATATTACGTGTTTGGATTTGTCGAGCGGGTGAATAGCTTCCCCACCAGTGCATTCAATGTACTGATAATCCACCAGCTTGTATGAAGGGTGCGGGAGAACCTCGCTCGGTGCGGATGCCTCCTTCGTGCGTGCTAAGGTGTGGAGATCACTCCGAAGCAGCGGCACGTCCGGAACTGAAGCACATATACAAGACATAATGTTGTGAACATTGCCTGAACATCGCCTGAATATCGCATGTATAATCATTCCATAATTGTAGCCACTTGGCACGCTTTTACTGTTTTAGAGAGAGAGGCTTGAGCGACTTGTAATCTCGGCTATACGCCGCCTGTAACACATGTTTATATCAATAAAGAGTTGCTTTACTTCAACTTGTGTTCAATGCTTCCGCTATATTGTCGACTCAATGAACTTGTTACCGATCGCCTATGCGTTCATGACTCTGCTGCACTCGGACAATCTGTGCGACTCTGTGGCTTAGAACTCTTACCGCCAGCCAATGAACCACGGCCTTGCACGGGCGTAGATCACGCTCGTGCGGCATCACGCCCGGATGGGTCAAAGCGATCGTTCCGCGGGAGCGCTGGCGAGGGTGATTCCCGCCTAGCGGGAACGACCGATTTGCCTGCAGGAGATCGGGGCGTGACAGTATGGAAGTCTTTGAAAACTTCAAAGAATTGATCTTTGTGTTTTAGGACATACACCCACACATTTCTAGATGCATCATCTATGAAGGTCACAAAGTAGAAAGCACCACTAAAGATTTTTTACATTTATGGGTCCGCAAACGTCTGAATATACTAAGTCCAATATGTCGGATTTTTTTTTTGTTATAATTTTTAACAAATGCTACCAGGTGTTTTTTTAATTAAGCAATGATCACAGTGGGATAATGTTGTACCTTGCATTGATGGAAGTAGTTGTCATCATGCGAGAGTTTGTAGTCCTTTCTCGCTCATGTGGCCAAGCCGCTTGTGCCACAAATCCATAGAGGTACATTCCACTGTTTTAAGTTCATCATTCTATAAGTGGAACTGAGTCTTATAGAAAGTGCAACACTTCTTTTCTCTCGACAGTACAAGTGATCCTTTGATAAGCTTCCAACATCCATTACCAAAGCTGCTTGTGTATCCCTCTTCATCAAGCTTGCAAGTGGAGAGAAGATTGAGACGAATATCGGGCACAAATCTAACATCTTTTAGAACCATCTTTGTTCCAAGGTTAGTGTAACACAAATATTTTTAATGCCAAAAATTTGAGAAGAGTTTTGGTTACCTATTTTTACCATTCCAATGTTACCTTAAAGGAGCAAAGTCAAGTAGTCCTTCTGGGCAGTAGCATGGTAGGAGACACCAGAATCAATCACCCATTTTGAGTCTTAGCAAGTGAAATTTGCACAGTCTTCTTCTTCACATGCCGAGAAAAGCATAATTTTATTGTCAGTGGCAACGACTACACTTTTATTCTTTTCTTTCTTCTCATTGGTCCTTCCTTTTGATTTTTCTCTCGACTTGTCTCGGCTCTGAGGCTGTCGACCTTTGATCCTTCCCCTATTCTCAGTGATAAGGGCATGAGAATGGGAGGATCTGGAGGACTTCCTCAAGATTTCTTTATTCAGAATGCTGCTTATAACTTGGTTCATGGATACAACTCCGTCAGGTGCGGAGTTACTAAGAGACGTCACCAGAGTCTCCCAACTATCCGGTAACGAGCTAAGCAAAAGAAGGGTTTGAAGCTCGTCGTCTAACAACATCTTCATAGTTGCAAGATGATTAACAATACTTTGAATTTTATTCCGATGTTCAAATATGGAATCGTCTTCCTTGAACTTGAGATTGACAAGCTTCTGAATCAAGAAAGCTTTGTTGCCGGCGGTCTTTCTCTCGTAGAGATCTTCAAGTTTCTTCCAAAAGCTGTTCGCCGAAGTTTTATTTGACACATGGTGGAACATAGTGTCATCCTTCCATTGTCGAATGGTGCCGATGGTCTTCCTGTCCAGCTTCTTCCATTCTTCCGCCGTCATGGTCTTCGTCTTGGAAGATTCACCTTCAACCGGTGCATAGAGGTCCTTGCAATAAAGAAGGTCCGTCATCTTCGCCTTCCATATCATCCAGTTACGGACATTCCAGCTAATCATTCGAATGCCAGCAATGGGAGTCTCCATCTCCAGGGGCGGAGGCACATGGCTGCTGCACTGGGCTGTAGCCCAGTGCAAAAAAAAAGAAAGAGTAATTTTTTTTTTTTCAATGTTTGCTAGGCCTATAGTTCAGCCCAGTGGCCCCAGTCCACTAGTGGCCTGTGATAATGAACAAAAGGAAAGGAAATGAGATAGCAGCAGCAGCAGTCGGGAAAGGAAAGGAAAGGAAAGGAAAGAAAGAGCAGCAGACTGCAGACATCACCGCTCTCTCTCGGCACTCGGCAAAGGAAAGGAAAGGAAAGGAAAGGAAAGAAAGAGCAGCAGAGAGGCGAGAGCCCAGTCCACGACGGCCGACGGGCCGACGGCAACGTCCTCTCTCTCTCTCGGCACTCGGCACAGGCCGCACCGCTCGGCTCGGCTCGGCCGCTCGGCTTTGGTAAAACCCTAACCCCAAATTTCAAATTAAAATAACCATCTCCTCCTTGGCTCCTTGGTCCTTGCCCCTTGGAACTTCAAATTAAAATTTTGTAAAACCCTAACCCCCAATTTTTGGTGTTTGGTTTCATGTTTTCATCTTAATTCACTATAGGTTTTTCAGTTTTTGGAATATAATGGAAAATGAAGGAAACAAGAGAAAGAAAACCCTTTTTTCATTCTTTAAACCAAGGGGTGAAACATCAGGAAGTGAGAGTCTTCTCCCGGCTTCGAATGCTAATGTTTCAACCCCAAGTGTTGATCATAGGGATGAGGTTACAGTTGATTTAAATTCTCTTGAACGAGATCCAGGTTTACGAATTCCGATACGCGGGCATCCTGTTAATCATAGGGATGAGATCAGACGAGCATATATCAAAATGGGTCCATATCAGCCGAAATTGGCAGTATTTCCACCGTCTGAGTTCGGAAAACAGTCTCGTCGATTTCAATACTCTTGGTTCCAACAATTTCCTTGGTTGGAGTACTCTCCTACAAAGGATTCAACATTTTGTTTTCCATGTTATCTTTTTGAAAGTGATAATGCTCTCCATTGCACATTGACTGTCAATGGATTTAAAAATTGGAAGAGAGTTAATGAGGGGACTCGATGTGCGTTTTTGACACATATGGGAGGTCCTACATCTACCCATAGATATTCTGTGAAAGCTATGGAAGGTTTATCAAATGTTACTCAACATATTAATAAAGTGATTAATGCACAGTCTTCTGAAGAAGTTTTGAAGAATCGATTACGGCTTAAGACGACAATTGAGAGTATTCGGTGGCTCAGTTTGCAAGCATGTGCATTCAGAGGTCATGATGAGTCACTGACTTCTAATAATCATGGGAACTTCATAGAGATGATAAAATTAATGGGGAGTTTGAATGTCAACATTGATGATGTTGTATTGGAGAAAGCTCCGAAGAATGCACAGTATACTTCACCGACAATTCAAAAAGAGATTTTGCATATCATGGCCAACCGGGTGAGAAGTAAAATTCGTGAAGAAATTGGGGATGCAAAGTTTTGTATTTTGGTTAATGAAGCCAGAGATGCGTCTAACAGAGAGCAGATGGCTATTGTTCTAAGATTTGTTGATGTTCATGGTATTCTGAAGGAGCGATTCTTTGAGATTGTGCATGTTGGGGACACCATTGCTTCAACCCTGAAGAAACAAATATCTGATGTACTTGATCGGTATGACTTACATATCCACAATATGCGAGGACAAGGATATGACGGTGCTAGCAATATGCGTGGAGCATGGAATGGATTACAGGCTTTGTTTCTTAGAGATTGTCAATACGCATATTTTGTTCATTGTTTTGCACACAGACTACAACTTGCTCTAGTTGCAGCGGCTAGTAATGAGACTTCAGTTTGGCTATTCTTTTCGAAATTGACTACCATTGTCAATCTTGTTAGTGCTTCTCCTAAGCGTCATACTGAGTTACAATCTGCTCAAGCTATTGAGATTGCACATATGGTGGCTAGTGGTGAACGTGATACTAGTAGAGGGGCTAATCAGATTGGTAGTTTGCAAAGGGCTGGAAGTACTCGATGGAGCTCTCATTTTGATTCTATTTGCAGCCTAATTGATATGTATCAAGCAACTATTAAAGTACTTGAAAGCATGGTAAATGACGGATCCTCCAATTCTATGCGTGGAGAAGCAGCTGGTTCTTTGCTTGTGATGAAGTCATTTGATTTCATATTCATATTGTACTTGATGCATAAAGTCATGGGGATTACAAACTTGCTTTGTCGGGCCTTACAACAAAAATCTTTGGACATCTTGAATGCAATGGATCTAGTATCCTCTACTAAAAGATTGCTTCAAACTTTAAGAGATGATGGCTTCGGTGGTATTCTTAGTTATGTGGAATCGGTTTACAAAAAGTATGACATTGATATGCCCGATATGAATGCTTTTTACAGAGGAGCTAGAGGCCGTTCTTGCCAACAACGAGATTCCATTACATTTGAGCATCATTATCACTTTGATATATTCAACTCTACAATAGATTTTCAATTGGAAGAGTTGAATAATAGATTCAATGATGAGGCAGTAGAAATCCTTAAGCTGAGCTCTGCTTTACAACCAAATGATCACTTCAAATCATTTGATGTTGATCATCTGTGCATTCTTGCAGATAAATTTTATCCGGCCGATTTCAGTGATCAAGATATGCATTATTTGAGATGTCAATTGGAGCATTATCAGGTTGATGTACTTCATCATGAGAAGTTCCAAAATATATCAACCATTTCTGAGTTATGTCAGACATTAGTTGAAACAAACAAGTCACAATATTACAATTTGATCGACAAGTTGATTCGTCTTGTTTTAACTCTTCCTGTTTCCACAGCAACTACAGAAAGAGCATTTTCAGCTATGAAGCTTATTAAAACTAATTTGAGAAGTAAAATGGATGATGAGTTCTTAGCCGATGCTATGGTTATCTACATTGAACGAGAAATTGCTGAAGATATTAACTCGGATTCTATAATAGACGAATTCTATTCTCTAAAGAACCGAAGAGTGCAACTTCGATAGGGTATCTTGCTGAAGATATTGTATCTTGTAAAGGAATTTATTCTATTTTGGCTCTCGATGATTAACATTTTGTATCTTGTAAAGGAATTTATTTACAATGTATGTCCCAAGTGCAGTGATAATGTGCAGTGATGATGTGCAGGCATTCTGATATCTATTCTTGTAGTCATCCATGTTCTTATGCTTTTAATAGAGAGGCAGTAGCAATCAGCATTACTGATGCTTTTAATCTTGTAGTCATCCATGTTCTAGTACATTAAGTCCTCCCATTTTATTTTTTACTGATTACATTAGTCATATTATAGCAGTTATTGCAACAGCTTAATGGATTTTTAAGGGATTTATTTACAATGCATAACTGCCAATGTCTCTGATACTGAGCCATACTTGCCAAAGTCTGAGCTATTCTGATACTTGCCAAAGTCTGAGCATATACTCATGCAACAGTATAGCTAAAAAGTAAATTCCTTTGCTGTACCCCTTGTTATATTGTCATAAAACACTGATCTCTGTCCTTTCTACAGATACTCAGCTAGTGTATCCTTGTTCATATTTTTGGGAGCACATTTATAACCAAACTGGTCATCTCTATAATTTCAACATAGTTATGGAGTATGGTTTTCATAATGCATTTGAAGATGATTCTTACGTCTACATAGTTATGGAGTATGGTTTTCATAATCATAATTAACCTTGCCATTCTTAAGCTGATGTGCAGGAATTAAGTAGCCAAAGTCTGGTTAACTCTGAGCCAAAGATGATGTGCAGGCATTATTTATCCCAATCTCTATGGCAATGATGATGTGCAGGCATTATGATATCTATTCTGATATCCCAATCTCTATGTAATTCATCTCCTTACATTTTTTGACACTACAATTTGACTCCTACTGAAGTGTTTGGAGGAAGTAGCCAAAGTCTGGTTAACTCTGAGCCAAAGATGATGTGCAGGCATTATTTATCCCAATCTCTATGGCAATGATGATGTGCAGGCATTATGATATCTATTCTGATATCCCAATCTCTATGTAATTCATCTCCTTACATTTTTTTACACTACAATCTGGCTCCTACTGAAGTGTTTGGAGGAAGTAGCCAAAGTCTGGTTAACTCTGAGCCAAAGATGATGTGCAGGCATTATTTATCCCAATCTCTATGGCAATGATGATGTGCAGGCATTATTTATTTACACACAGTCACACAGAACATAGCTTGATGATGTGCCAAAGTCTGAGCCATACATTTTTTGATAAACTTTGATAGAGAGGCAGTAGCAATCAGCATTACTGATGCTTTTAATCTTGTAGTCATCCATGTTCTGGTTAACTCTGTTAGAGAGTATTATGACAAGTAAGCTCTCTCTCTCTCTCTCTCTCTCAACTTCACTGATATCAACTCTTATATGGATGCCCAAATTTTGTTCCCCAAAGAGCATTCAAGTATCCTGCTCTAAAGGCTAAAGTTTTTGAGATGAGTCTCTTAAGAACTTAATTGTTCATTGCTCTATGTGGGTATTTTAGTTTTGGTTATGAGCTACTGAAGTGGGTATTTTAGAGAGGCATACATTTTTTGGTTGGGAATTACTGATGCCAAAGTCTGAGCCATACATTTTTTTATAAACTTTGATAGAGAGGCAGTAGCAATCAGCATTACTGATGCTTTTAATCTTGTAGTCATCCATGTTCTGGTTGGGGAAACGGCTGCTTCTAATCTTGTTAGCTCTGTTAGAGAGTATTATGACAAGTAAGTGGCAATTACATTACTGTTAGCTCTGTCATCCATGTTCTGGTTGGGAATTATATTTGTTTTTTGTTTTTTGCCAGTATGAATGTTTTTACTACTTATACTGGAGATTATGATTTCTTGTGATGGGACTGGGAGTCAATACTTTCCAGTATGAATGTTCTTTTCCATATTTTAGCAGGCATCAGTAATGTATTTTTATAGGCCTAGAAATCAAGAGATTATGATTTCTTGAGATGGGACTGGGAGTCAATACTTTTTATTGTTTAAGATCCATATTTTAGCAGGCATTCTGATATGTGTAGGCATTCTGATATTATAGCTTTAATGCTTTAATGCTTTAATGCAATCTGATACTATGCTTTAATGCAATCCGATACTGCAATCTGATACTATGCTTTAATGGACATTTGTGCTACTGCAATCTGATACTGCAATCTGATACTATGCTTTAATGCTTTGTGCTACTGCAATCTGATACTGTATAGTTTTATAAGGGACATTTGTGCTCAATTAGTAGCTGCCTTGGTACTTGGTTGTTGTAACACAAGTGCATCCAACTTTTGCTTCCTTAATTAAGATAGTTACAACTACTAGAGCACTTATTTTGATCAAACTTAAAAGATATCCTATCAGCCATGAGACCCATGAGCCATTAGTTCCCTTTAAACTCATTTAACACTTTTTTTCCTGATGAGATGGTAGCCTTAGACCATTGATCTTGCTCAATTTCTCAACTATATATTTGTATATGTATTGTGCATTCATATCCAACAAATAACCCCTGGTTAGCTGTATCTGTCTTTTCCTCATGTAGAATTTGACTCCCGGGTTTGGTGAGAACAGGAAATCTGGTTTGCAGGACCTTGCTACTCTCACTGGGGGTGATGTCAGATTTGTTGCTCTGTTTTCTTTCTATTTACAATGTATAACTGCCTCTACTAAAAGATTGCTTCAAACTAAAAGATTGTCCCAACTGCAGTGTTATTTATTTACAATGGCAATGATGATGTGGAGGCATTAGAGAAGATATTTGGCTCTGCTGATTCAGCTAGAATGCATAACTGCCTCTGCTGATTCTTCTACTGATGCAGGCATTAGAGAAGATATTTGGCTCTTTGATATCTCAGATACTGGCATACTGCTATTTTGATACTATATTTGAGCATATACATTGGCATTCAAATGAATTGAGCTCTAAGATTCTGAAAGTCTGAGCTATGTAGTCTGATACTGAGCCAATGTCTCTGATACTGAGCCATACTTGCCAAAGTCTGAGCTATGTAATTCATCTCCTTCTTTGTTTGTTATATTATTTTTGTTGTTGTTGTAGAGCTATGTAATTCATCTCCTTCTTTGTTTGTTATACTGAGCCATACTTGCCAAAGTCTGAGCTATTCTGATACTTGCCAAAGTCTGAGCATATACTTTGTTTGTTATATTATTTGAACAAAAATTGACTCCTTTGCTTTACACATTTTTTGATAAACTTTGATAAACTTTGAAGGAGATGAATTACATACATTTATTGATATGCCAAAGTCTGAGATTTTTTGATAAACTTTTATAAACTTTACATTACTGATGCTTTGATCTGCCAAAGTCTGAGCCATACATTTTTTTATACTTTCTTCAATTGGATATATATATATATATATATATATATATATAATGCAGCCTGAGCCATACATTTTTTTATACTTTCTTCCTCCTGGATAGTTTTCTGTTGCGTTTGTTGATACTCATATAGGAAGGGTTGAAGAGTATTGACCATGAGTTACGAGGAAGCTAGTGGATCATCTGCCAGGCATGAGGTCATTTATACTTTCTTCCTCTTTTACTATTTGACATTGTAAAAATGCTAAGTTGCTAACTTTTCCAATTGAAGTTTTCAGTATTGATGTACGCTCGATCATAGAAAATGCAAATGTCTCTAGCTTTTATTAGTGCAGATTATGTCAAACTTATTTTGTGTTTACATTCTCTATATAGAAAGGATAGCCGCTACACTGAGAAAGATGCTGCAATAGTAGTACGACAGATGCTCAAAGTTGCAGCTGAGTGCCATTTTCATGGTTTAGTACATCATGACATGAAGCCTGAGATAAAATCTGAATACCTTTAGCAACTTTTGCAAAATTGTTCTGAAAATTGAAGTCTGAGTTATGTTGGTTAGAAGATTATGTAAATGATATAAATTTTCTTCTGCAGAACTTTCTTTTTAAATCAACTAAAGTGGATTCTCCTCTGAAAGCAACAGATTTTGGCCTATCAGATTTTATAAAGCCAGGTCTGTGTTATGCCTGCCCATTGTGTTTTCTTTTATGCATTTTCAGAGTATTCTATTTAAATTTATCAAAGACATTCATTTTATCTCCTCAGTTTAAATTCTACGAATGTTGTAATGCAGGGAGAAAATTTCATGACATTGTGGGCAGTGCCTACTATGTTGCTCCAGAAGTATTAAAGCGTACGTCTGGGCCTGAATATGATGTTTGGAGCATAGGTGTGATCACCTCTATTTTGCTCTGTGGAAGGCGTCCCTTTTGGGATAAAACCGAGGATGGAATATTCAAGGAGGTAAAATGAATATATATTGTATGCTATTTTAAGATGACTTGTTTGCAATTTTACTTTCATTTTCTAATTCGTTTCATCTTTCAAGTAAATGCTCATTCCTTTTAAAGCTTTGGACAAATACTATCCACTATGTTCTTATAATAGAGTTTTCAAATGAGGTAGCAACTAATGTGTCACTATAAGATTATTGGCAATATATGTCGCACTTTGTCGAATCATCGAATTTACGAAGGAAATTCTGCCAATTTTTGGGCATAAATTTTTAGAATCTTGTAGTAACTATTAGCTAGCCCACCCTATTCCAAAATCCTGGCTCCGCCCCTGTCCATCTCAACACAAGAAGAGGAGCAACTTGTGCTCTGATACCACTGTTGGAAAAAATAAGACAGTTTCCGTCTTTGTGATAAAGGTTGAATACAACAAGTAGCAAGAAGGACAACACAACTTGTAATCCTCACACTTGTAACCACCTCAAATAAGTTTGTGAGAGAAAGTGATCATCAAGTTAAGTTGTATCAACTTGAGAGAAGATATTTTGTAATCTTTCATTTGATTATAGTGAAAACGGTGAAAAGGGGGCGGACGGATGACGTAGGTTCAAATTGAGCTGAACCTCGGTAAATCTTATGTGTATGCTATTTCTCTTATTTTCTCTTATTTTATTTTTTTTTATTTTTATCTCATCACAAAGACGAAAAATATCTTATTTTTTCCAACAGGATAAACCAATTATGAATTGTCACTCATAGTCAGAAACTTTGATAGATAAACGAAAAGAGTATGGATTGCTCAGTACTTATGAATTGATTTAGAAGGCAGTGGCAATGCCATTTTATGGGAAGATGATGTCCGTATGGTATTATGTCTGCAGCTGTATTTATGTCGGTATTTGTGCAAAGTGGCAATGTCACTTTAGGGGGGGGCGGGGGATTGATGTTTGCATCTTATTCCGTAATCGTGTTGGTAGTTGTATTCATGTCGATCGGTATTCGTGCAAACAACGAAGAAGGATAAACCAATTATGAATTGTCACTCATAGTACACATATGTTCTGAAACTTTGATAGATAAATGAAAAAGAGTATGGATTGCTCAGTACATCTGAATTGATTTAGAAGGCAGCGTCAATGTCATTTTACAGGGAGATGAAGTCATTTTACAGGGAGATGAAGTCCGTATTCGTATAGTGTTTGCATCATGCCGGTATTTGTGCAAAGTGGCAATGCCACTTTATGGAAGAAGAAAAAATGTTATCCGTATCCGTGTGTAGCTGTATCAATGTCGGTATTTGTGCAAGCACGGATGAAGGGTAAACCAATTATGAATCGTCACTCATAGTTACACTTGTATGTTATGAAACTTTGATAGATAAATGAATGAAAAGAGTAAGCATGCATCAAGAATCACTCTGTGTTCGTTGCTCAGTCAATCTCTTGATCGACCCGATCCTCTGGAGCCTAATGTGGCGATACCACTTTATGGGAGAAAAAAAAATGATATCCGTATCCGTATCGTGTCGGTAGTTGTATCAATGTCGGTACTTGTGCAAACATTAATGTAGGATGAACCGATTATGAATCGTCACTCATAGTTACACATATGTTCCGAAACTTTGATTGATAGAGGAATGAAAAAGAGCAAGTATGCATCAAGAATCACTCTGTGTTCGTTGCTCGGCCAATCTCTTGAGCGACGCGATCCTCTGGAGCCTAATCTGCTCTCTGAACCTGGCTATGAACTCGTCGGCCTTCTTGTCCACCTCGTTCTCCTCCTCCTCTGTCCCTGCCCGTTCGGCCGAACTCTCGCTGTCGTCGTCTTCTTCGCTGTCGGACTCCGTGACCGTCTTCGCCCCGAGCTCATTTCTCTTCGGGCTTTCGTTTCTAGGCGGTCTCACTGTCCTGACCGACCTCCCGCCATAGGACCCCAAGCCGTTGCTCAAGTGCTCCTCCACCTCGTCCTTGGAGCTTTTCCTCCCGTCCTTCTTTTCGACACCGAGATGGTATCGATGGCGACCGAGAGGCGGAGGCGGAGGAGGAGGTGGCGCCGGAGGCGGCGAGGACTTCTGGAAGCTCTTCTTCCTCGCGGAGTCCTCGCTCGGACCCATTTCGGCATCGAGTCCGAAAGCGGGAGTAGGCTCCTCCTCCACCTCCCTCCTCCCGGACGATCTCGACCTCCATGGAATCGGAGACGGGAGGACAGTGCATTCCTTCCCGACCCGGTCTCCTTCGGCAGCAGGCTTCAAGCTCCTCACCGGGAGGAACAGAGGCTCCTGGTCGCGAGTGGCGTCAACCACGACCAAGGGCTCTTCGGGATTGTACTGGGAGCAGTAGTTCCACGTCTGCGCCTCTTTGTTGTAGAGTTCCGGGGGGTGGTCGGAGTTGCGGCGGCTGAAGAGGCCGTAGGATATGGCGACGCCGACGAGGATGAGGTGGAGGAGCTCCAGGCCTCTGGCGAGGGCGGTTTTGTTCTTCGTCGACGTCGGCGGCTCGGGCGAGCCGGAGGGGAAGATGGGGGCGAGGGCGATGAGGACGCAGACGAATGCGGCCTTGTAGATGAAGCTGGACGAGGGCGACGGCGACTGCGGCGCGTTATGTTGGTGTTTCTGGGGTTTGGAGGGGTTGCGGAGGGAGCTTGAGTCTGCTGCCATTGGACGAGGAGCTGTAGCTTAGTTTGGATTTGTTGGAGGGAAGGAGAAGGAGAAGGAGAGAAGGAGAAGGCTTAATTTAGATTTAGATGCGAAGGGAAGCAAAAGTGGTGGGAAGGATACAGAGCTTATAAAGCTAATGTGGTTTCATTTTCTACCGTTGGGATTTGAATTGACAGAAAACCCCCCAAATCATACCTACCAGAGTTCATTTTGGTTCACCAATAATGCCAAGTTTACTACCAATTGCTTACAACCAACTTACAACCCTCTCTGTCCCCTCTGTCCCCTCTGCTATCTGGATCCCATTCGGCCTCACATCTCTTCCAATGAACAGTCGTTACGTGATGTTTCTGCCACCGGACGACCACCGGACTGCCACCGTGTCCTACCTCTCCCTTCTTTCCCAATGGACGATCGTCACGTTATCGGTTGTAAGCGAGTTGTGTGGGATATTCATCCTTCAAAAGCAAATGCACCCATCGTAGTATTTTCAAGGTCAAAACCTCCAATAGAATATGCAAGAATTGTCTATTTTACTTCTTCTCTACTGTGTCAAATTTATATATCTAACTCATCTGTTTCTTATATCTAACTCATCTGATTGTTATTACTCTCTTCAGAGTTCCTGATATGGATGGTAAATTTTGATTACTGCTTGTGAATTAGTTTGATGGGTACTAGTTGTTATATGGTTATATAGTTTCAGCATACATATTTCTATTAAGGGTTAGGACCAGCCTATGGGTAAGTCTGACAATATTTTGGATTAGGATAATCCTTCTCCATATGACAACTTCAAGGTCATTTGGTTTTCTTAGGAACGGTGTAACCCAAATCAAACTTAAATCTCTATATATTTTTT
Organism: Iris macrosiphon; assembly: GCA_036927795.1. NCBI lineage: Eukaryota > Viridiplantae > Streptophyta > Magnoliopsida > Asparagales > Iridaceae > Iris > Iris macrosiphon. Next base: position 39,093,062 of record JAYESA010000007.1, read on the forward strand.
CAATACGAGTGAAGGACAACAAAAATTAGCTCCAGCTAAGCAAATTAATCCCTCGGGCCGGCCTTGCTGAGGGTGTTGCATGGAGGGACGGTAAGAGTTCGCATTTACAATTTGGAAAGTAGGGATCTGAATGAAAGTATAGCTTCTACATTATTAGAGGCAAGGTTGTATACATCTTGAAACTCTTCGAACCTTGCATTAGTTGACACCCTATAAGGTATGCTTAGTTTTTTTTTTTTTTTTTTTTTTTTTGATCATGTTATAACATTATAAAAAGATACGAATTTTGTTAGTTTAGAGAGGACTCGACCTTGACCCGAACGGAATGGATCGAAAATGATTCGAACAACCAATCCCAAAAATTTGGAGTAAAAGTTTTCTTGGTTGTTGTACAATTGCTGACTTGCACGATTACCTAATATAACGGGCTAAACGTACTTTCGTGTTTTTTATACTCAATTAGCAACGACTTGAAGCACCTTTCGTCAACTATAGTGTTCTGACATTTTTGGCACTTTAACTTTTTACTGCTCGATTTTGACATCCAAATTTTATAAATTGCTCTTTTAAAACATCTTTCGTCAATTTTGAAGCACACCAGGACCACCTCAAAAGAGTATATATGACAATATAAGTATTTAAATTGCGCTTTTGTACTGCAATATGTGCTTTTGAAGTAGTCGATGTGCTTCAAAATTGACAAAAAAAAAAATGCTTCAAAAGAATAATTTATGAAACTGAAGTGCCAAAATCGAACAGTGAAAAATTAATGTGCCAAAAATATCATAACGCTATAGTTGAAATATCATTAGGGTAATTTACTCTTATTCTATTTATCTAATTTCTTATCTAAAAGTTTGTAAGAACATATCTTATACCTTACAACATAGAGAATACTCGAGATGCTTTTACCTATTCTTAAGATAGGGAAAGGGCACATGAGGGGTAAACTACATGTGGGTCACATTTCTGTGAAAGTGTTGGTCTAAGCATACAGAGTTATGTTGTAGAAGTAAATAAATATACAAGGAAGAATTCAAAAGAATGTATGGTGGCACTGGCAGTACTTAGATGCCAGAGGAACATTTGGGAAACCCTAAGCAAGGATATCTAACTTTCAATGTATTGGGGGCTCAGACAGAAGAGGACAGATAATGGGTTGCTGAGATTCTTCCTTTGGAGCGCAAACGCTAGCTTTATGAGGGGGTTGAATGGTAGATAGCTTTCTTTAGTTAACTAACTTTTCTGTTTTTACCCATTCCCATTTGATTTTGGAAAATGTTAAGTTTAGCTTACAACCTTTCTAAACCCCCCCCCCATATGGATCCCATCGGACCCCACCTCTTTCCTCTCTTTCCCAATCGAGGCCGGTCCTTTGGTTTGACTCCCACTGAAATCTTCTTCGTCGCCTCAGAATAGGGTCAATCAAACCATAAAACATAGAAAAGATGTATAGAAGAATTGACACAGTTTTTATGACTGATTGTTGATGTTAAACTCTTAGCCAAACATCAGAGAGTTACGCCGTAAAATCTCAACGGCTAGCTGGCATACAAACATACGTACTTTTCGTCCATGCAGTTTATCAATACTTTTATTTCTGTGTCACGCTGAGCTGATGAGTGAGGAATGAATGATATACACATATCCCAAAGCAGCGTCTTTATTAAAATTAATCGAGATATGAACTTAAATGCTTTCTTTGTTTCCGAGAGTAGTAGTAGCTTAGGCTATTTCCAATGGATATTTTTAAAATTGAGTTTATATCATACTTTGCATCGTACATTAAGAAAATTTATATTCTAGTTGATAGAGTTTCTAAAAAAAAATTGCACCCAAAAAAAAAAATTTCAAATGGTTCTCAATTTATATCCTATGTAGTAGAAAATTAGAAGTTCAATTTAATAATTTATTTAAAAGTTGGATCCAATATTAAGTTCTATAAAAGATGAAAAATTTCTATGAGAGTTTTTACATGTAGAAATCTACATATAAATTCTTCATCCTACATCAACGTCACTTATGATGGAAATTGCAATAGAAACCACCGTTGGGAGAAGATTTTTTTTTTTTCTAAAAAATATTTTGACCATAGAAATATGAGAGATATAAATCCCTATTATAGATGACCTTAGGGTCGTTATCTCTAATGGAGATTTCTAAAATTGATTACTATCCTATTTGATGTAATTTAAAGAAATTTCTATCTAATTACCAGAGGAAAATACACTCTTCAATGATTCTCAATTTCCATTATACGTAGTAAAAAATAAAACGGTCAATTTAATGATTTAGTTTGAAAGTATGACCCAATATTAAATTCTATGAGAGATGAAGAATTTCTATGGTAATATCTACATGTAGAAACTTTCATAGAAATTCTCATCTTAAATCAGTGTCACTTACGATGAAAATTGGAATAAAAATTAATGTTAGGAGAAATTTTTTCTAAAAATAAAATAAAATTCTACTAGGGATATAGCGACCGTCGTTGGAGATGGCCTACGTTGGGTAAAATAATATTCTGGGGACTCCTCAGAATTTCTTTGTCAGGCATGACTAGGGGTGAGCATTCGATTAATTCGGTTTCGGCCGAACCGAATAACCGAAAATCGAATTAGACCGAAAATCGAATAAGTAAAATCGAAATCGAACCGAAACGGTCCATAATCGAACCAAATCGAACCGAATTAAATCGGTTCGGTTTATTTGTGCTTTTTTTTGTTAATGTATATATAAACTAAAAAATTTAGTTTTCGGTTTTGGATCGAAATCGAAATCGAACAAAAAAAAATTTTAGTATTTTTAAAATCGAAACCGAATTGAACTTTTTTAAACCGATCTATATTACCCCAAAGTCCTTCGTGCCTAAGCTACACTGCTTTAACCTTTTACTTCATCCGTGCTCCGGATCTATGGCAAAGTAATGGCGTTAAACCAACGCATAGACCCAGGCATGCTTATTCTTCACGGCATCTTGGTCACGTCTCATGGCTGCTAGCTACTGACCATGGGGTGGCATTAGAATGATTCCTCACAGAATTAAAATGATGTTTATTTAACTTTGTTAATTAACACTAGCACATTATCAAGTATTATATTACTTTCTGTAGTTATAGAAGCAGTCCTCTCCTTAAGTTGTTCCTGGAGAAAAAAAATAATAATAATATTTAAACAAATATTTCCATTCAAAATGTATAAACGAACATATGCTCCAATTAAAAAAAAAAGCAAATACTTTCATTCTATGTACGAAACATTTAAAATTTTAAGCTATATTCTCATTTTTTTTAAACAAAAATTTGATTGTTTCACAAGGAATTGAAATATATGTTAGTTTTTTTTTTTTTAAAAGTAAAAATATATACTATTTTATAAATTTTGAATGAAAATATTTACTAACATAATATATATATATATATATATATATATATATATATATATATATATATATATAAAAGCACACTTTGGCCAACTAGTTCTTGTGTGAATTCTTTGTAGAAAGAATGTTTACACGAAGCCATTAACAATCAATGTCCGGTCTGATCATTTGATGAGTCAGTTGCGCTAAAAGGGAGAATGACATTTTAAAGTTGTAAACTGGCCACAGACTTTGAACTGTACATCTTTCCTTGATCTATTCATGGTTTAGGACCGGATGATGGATTCTGCGACAGCGATCATCGGTACAATATATTTGATTTTACTCTGAGAAATCATTTGGCCCATCACGTGACAGTGATGAATAGTATAAAAAAAATTTAATCAAACAATTGCTAAATATTAAATTATAAAAATAGTAAAATATTAACATGTATTATTATTTATTACTGTCGCGTGATGAGTCTGTCTCCTGAATAATTCCTGATGTTTATGGGAAGTAGGGGGCGTGATTGTTAAGCAGGATGAAGTTCTTGACAAGTTTTTTTTCTTCTTTTTCTTTGAAGCATATAACTTTTATGTGTGTGTGTATGATCACTTTCTTGGTTCCTTTTGGCTAACTTGGTCATCATCAGAGCTCCATTTGTTGTGTTTTACTTTTCCTTGCTTCCTTTTGGGCTAACTAGTCAGCAACTGCATTCTATGCTGGATGCTCTAGCCGTGGCTAGGGATGGATAAATGTGTGTTCAAGATGCTGATGGCTACGTGAGAACATGGTTTATTGGCTTATAAGTCAGTATTGCATAATCATGACGTCAAGCAAAAAATGTAGCCGTGAATGTTGGCGGTTGCGTCGGTACCGCCCCAATGTGTGCCGAAGCCAGGATTAAGGTGCCACTATATATATATATATATATATATATATATATTGAAAGGAATGTAATTTTATTAAAACTTACAAAATAGGCCCACACTACACAGCCATACCAATCATCGTCTTTACATCATATTCAATATTGTGGATAATACCAATTTAAACAGTATAAGAATTCTTAAAGATGCGTATGTTACGTTCACGCCATACGTGCCACACTGATGAAGCCAATCGAGCGCACGCTTCTTTAAGCCACTGCGAACCTCTACTCCGTCCGCCCATAATTTCTCCTCATAATATGGAGTACCTCATGACCTTCCCCTTGTAATAGCTAAAGCTTAGTCTCCTGATCCCGCCATATCCTCTGAGTGTGCGGGCACAAGAAGAATAGGTGACCCATGGATTCGGTCCCATGTTCGCACAACAGACAATCAGGCCGGTCCACGCTTATCCCGAACTGGATGAGTCTATCCTTGGTGAATAGACGTCCAAGTGACAGTCGGTATAAACACATATGCATCTTGACAGCAACTTCTTTCTTCCAAATGATGTCAGCGAACTCCATGCGATCATATCTAGGATGGAACACTATTGTAGGCGGCTGTGAAGTCGAATTTTTCGGTCGCTGTCCCATCCCAGACCCACCGGTCTTGTCTATGCAAACCGGCCTAATGGCTTCCCCACATACGTTTGCGTACTTGTGTGTGTCCGGCCTCCATCCTAAGTATATCACTAACCCGTTCACCCCTGGCCACCAAAAAAGTGTTGTGACGACGGAGAAGATCCTGCATACTCCGGTGCGCTCTCTCTCTCTCTCTCTCTCTCTCTCTATATATATATATATATATATATATATATATATATATATATATATGTGTGTGTGTGTGTGTGTGTGTGTGTGTGTGTTCAAAGTTCGAATTGGCAACTAATTTGGAACTTGCGTTGGAAGACGAGTCGTGGACGTTCAACGGCAAACTTGTCATTACGTATCGGTGGGACCTGGCTACGAGCTTCAAACGAGACAGATTGACCAAAATTCTGACCTGAATTCGACTTACGTGGTTGTTATTAGCTATACATGAAGATTACTAATCTGATTGGCACTTCTCTGAGGATGGACGCAACTATCACTCTCCGACAAAGATTGACATTTGCCAGAGTCTTTGCCAAAGTGAAGGCAGATGCGGATTTCTCAAGAAGAGTCCAATTTAGACTAACTTGGGGACAAATTTGCTACCAAAAAATTGAATATGAATGGGTATCCATACGATGCCCGTTGTAGTGCTACTATGGACATGACAAGAACTTTTGTTCGGTGGTGTAAGTAGAGGGTATAGAGGACATACAAATAGAAGTGGAGACACTTCAAAAGACTTCCAGACTTCAAACTCCATCGAGACATTCAAGGAGCCAATTGATCGAGAATTGGCTTTTGGGTTGAGGGATAAGCTACCCGACTATGATCTATTGCTTGAGGATATTTACGAGAACTTCCAGACTTATGACTACGTGAATGATCACGGGGAGAATTATAGGGATGCTGGACTAATTAACAGAGAAGAATGAGAGTGTAGTGGCTATGCAAGTAAAACAACATGTTGCGCCTCTTGTGAACTTGAGTATTGAAGATACCCTTGCTACAACATGCCACTTGATATCAAGATTACAGAGCTCTATTCAGGGATTCCTATGGAATCCAAGCCATAGAATCAGATGTAAATTTACCCCTTTAAAGCATTTTCAATATGTAGAGCCGGCCTTGGCCTAGGGCAGCCAGGGTGACCGCCCAGGGCCCCATGAGCCAAGAAGACCCCAAAAAATTTTAGTTTAAATATATAAATAATTATGTACCAAAAATAGAAATAGTATGTAGCATGAGCCCTTTTTATCATAAAGCAATTATGGTATAGTGGTTATTACGTTAGACTTGCACACAAGTGGTTCCTAGTTTAAATCTTGATGGAGGCATATTTTTTTATTTTACTTTTGTTTTATTTTTTTATATTATGTATGGGGGCCTCATTTTGAAAGTTCGTCTCGGACCCCCATGAGCTCAGGGCCGGCCCTTTCAATATGTATAAGGGGCAAATTGCTATGATTAATCTTCTATAGAAAGCACAAATAAGATTTAAGAGTACTGAGCAAGGAAAGGGGGGACTTTGAAGAAAATGCTAGCGACCCAGCCACCAAGCTCCTGGATCACTAAAGGAAATCACACTAGGAGAATTACATAGTAAGGGGTATAAGGAGTTAGTAAGGGTAAAGTGATTATATGTATGAGCGTAGGGTAGATGTAATGTAGTTGCCACATGTTTCTTTGATCGAGCATATAGCGTAGAGATTGATGACGACCATTGATTCATATAATGCCAGTCTATTAGTATTGGAGCAGATACGCCCTCCAGTGACGCCGACATCGTCACTGCTGCCTCCACAGCTAGCATAGACACCACCGCTTTCACAGGAGGTCATGGTGCATATCACAGTGTTGATTCATAGTATTCCTCCTCCTCCCTGGAAGCAGTCCTAGATTGGACAGAGTTTTCCTTAATTTTTGTGTGATTTTGGCCCAAGTTGGGTCTTGTATTGATTCATCGTACGTTTTTATCAGACAATGTGATATTATGTACTATGAAATATTTTATATATTAGGTATGATCGTATATTATTTTATCTACGTTCTATATATTTATGATACCATCACTGTGAGCTGCCGTCTATGTGTGTATTTTTATATACTGTATTGTCAGCATCTGTGTAAGCTTCAGGCAATGTGATATTATGTACTCTGGGATATTTTGTTCAGTAGTTGTGATCGTACATTATTTTATCTATGCTCTATATGTTTGTGATACCATCTCTTTGAGATGTTATCTATGTGTGTGTGTGTGTGTGTGTGTGTGTGTGTGTGTGTTTGTTATATAGTATATTTTCAATGTCTCTGTGAGCTGTTGTTGTATTTTTCTATTTTTTAAACATCAACAACGTTTAGCGACTTTTAGTGACGCCAGAAATATGTCGCTAACATGTATTCGTTCGTCGCTAAAAATAGGAACTATAGTGACGTTTAGTGACATAGAAGACATTGCTAAGCTGTATACTAAGATGTTGCTATACGTCGCAGAACATCTCTAATATGCTGACATGGCATATTTTTCCATGTCAGCTTCGCACGTCACTAACCTCCTTCCTTAAGTCGCTAGACTACCTAGGGTTGACGACAAACAATGACTAAGCATAAGTCTCCATATTTGCAATGCGTGCTCTCAGATGTCGTCCACTGTCGCTAATCCTAAAAAATCTAACGATGTCTACTAGACGTCGCTAAATATGTCAAATGCGACGTTTAGCGACATTTGGTGATTCAACGACTAATTGTTATATGACTCACCAAATACGCAAGTAAATACGTCAAAAAATATTATTAGCGATGTTTATTTTGGTATGTTTGTAGAAGCATGAAAAATTATGCAGGCCATATAAAGGTCATGCCCCCTCAACCGAACAACCAAACAACAAAGAAGTCACATGCGGCCTGAACAATCAAGTCGCAGAAAAATCACATGCGGCCTTAACAATCAAGCCGCAGAGAAACCACATGCGGCCTGAACAGTTAAGCCGCAGAAGAGCCACATGCAGTCTGATCAACCAAGTCGCTAAAAAGCAGCATAGTATACTATATACGGCCTGAACGACCACATAGCAGGGAGGCCGCATAAAACTGTCATGCTCCAATCCCAAAATATGTAGAAATAGGAATACGTAAGCATACCAGCCGTATGTATATGGCAACTCCAATATATGAAAACCATAACTCATACGTAAGAATATGCTCCAACTAAATTTGTATACAAAACACTATCAGAGGTAATATGGACGTGATAGATTTTGAAGTTTTAAATTAGTTAAACATATCTATTCAGAGGTCACAAGAACATGATAGAATATGATCCAACTAATCTTTGTATGTAGTGTCATCAGAATAAAATCTTCACCATACCGCTTTGAGCAAATGAGATCAAGCATAGTACTTCTTCAGGAATTTGCCGTTGATAGGAGACATTATTAAATCTCTATTAGGCTTGGCTAATCTGTAAGAGCCATTTGAAAATATGGTTTCAATCACATAAGGACCCTTTTATTTGGGCCAGAATTTGCCTTTACTTTTGTGTGTAATGATCATTGGCCTCTTCACAGCTAGAACTAGTTTACCAACTTTGAACACTCTTTTCTTCACTTTTTGATTAAAAGCTTTGGAGATGCGTGCCTGGTAGAACTCGATGCGCTGTTGAGCTTGAAGGCGTTTCTTGTCTAATCCTTCTAGCTCTTGAAGTCTTAAACGATCATTATTTTTCTGAGTCAGCTCATTAGCCACTGCTATCCTGAGTGATAGAATTTGGACTTCAATGGGGAGAACTGCTTCACACCCGTAGACTAACAAAAATAGGGTACAACCCGTTGGCGTTCGTACCGTGTGCGGTATGCCCACAGATATTCTCCCAACTTCTCGTTCCAATCTCTTTTGTTTGAAGAGACAAACTTCTTCAAGAGTTTGATAATGGTTTTGTTGAAGGCTTCCGCCAGACCATTAGTAGCAGGATTGTATGTCGTTGAGGCCATATTTTGTATTCGATTCTTATCGCAAAATCGGTGAAACGCGTTACTGATGAACTGAGGCCCATTGTCATGAATTATCCTTCGGGGTATCCCGAAGTGATAAATTACATGGTGCTTGATAAAGTTGATCACATTGGATGTCTTCACCTCAGCAAGAGGGATCGCCTTCGCCCATTTAGAGAAATAGTTAGTAATAGCCAATATGAATCGATGTCCTCTAGAAGACAAAGGATGAATAGGACCAATGATATCCATACCCCATGCTTCAAAGGGCCATGATGCAAGAGTAGGATGTAAATACTCAGACGGCTGATGTATGAAATCCGTATGAACCTGACAGGCTTTGCATTATCTTGCATATTTTACGGCATCTGCAATCATAGTAGGCCAGTAGTAACCCATCCTCCTGATACGATCCTGTAATTTAGGACCAGGTTGATGTGCTCCACATACCCCGTCATGAGCTTCTCGGATAACCCGCCTTGCATCATCATCAGAGAGAAATCGTAACAATAGTCCATCGTATGTTCGGCGATATAGACTTTGTGAAGAAGCATCAAAATAGAAATGTAATGATCGTCTCTTGATAGATACTGCTTCTTTAGGATCTTCTGGTAAGATTTCGTATGACGTATAGTCTATAAAGGGACTTCTCCAGTCTCTATTAGGAGGAACTATGTTTATAGCATAGCTGCAATCTATGTGAAAGTTATTTTTCACACAAAAAAAATCTCTGTTAAGAAGGATCACCGAATTCTGCCTTCTTATAGGAATAGCTAGATCTGCAGCTAGGCTGGCCAGAGCATCAGCTTCCAAATTTTTAGATCGAGGAACATGCTCTAAGAAGAATCCTTTAAAAGATATTGCTATCTCGATCGTTGTTCGGTGATAAGGAATGAGGTCTGGATTGCGGACTTCATATATTCCTCTGACCTGATTGACGATCAGCTGAGAATCATCAAAAGCTTTCAGGTATTTAACATCCAATTCTTTAGGGACTTGAAGCTCGATTAGTAGAGCATTATATTCTGCCACATTATTAGAGCAGGGTTCGCTAAGAGAATATGCTCGATAGATGACGAGTTTATCAGGAGTCACCAGGACAATTCCTACTCCTGAAACCACGTTTTCCTTGGGACCAGTTCTGGAAGCACCATCAAAGAATAGCTGTCATGTATCACCTTCCATTGTCGAATTACATTCTGCAACTTCGTCGAAAATATTCTCATATAATTTGGAGGTTTTCGAAATTGGATGGGCAGCTAAGAAATCAGCCAAGGCTTGACCTTTCATGGACTTCTGAGGGACGTACACCATATCATATGGTGTCAGTAGCATTGCCCAAGTCGTGAGTCAGGAATTAAGAACACTCGGCTTATTCATTAAAACCCGAAGTGGATTGATTCTGGAGATGATATGAATAGTTTGTCCCATCACGTAATGTCGCGTCTTCTGAATGGCAAACATTAGGGCCAAGCATTCTTTTTCCACCGGACTATACCTGTGTTCAGCTCTGACCATCATCCTGCTTAGATAGTAAATAGCCTGTTCGTGACCCTCATTGTTCTTCTGTGCGAGAAGAGCCCCTAAAGAATGATCCATTGCTCGAACCTACAGCAACAATGGTCTTCCTATGACAGGAGGCACCAGAACTGGAGGATTAGTAAGATAGCGTTTGATGTCATTAAACGCTTGCTGACAGGCTTCGTCCCATACGAATGACACACATTTCTTCATTAGATGAGAAAAAAGCTGACATCTTCCGGAGAGGTTGGATATGAATCTCCTGATATAAGTTAGACGACCTTGAAATCCCCTAAGTTCTCTCAGATTACGAGATGGTCGCATTTCCAAGATAGCTTTTATTTTATCAGGGTCAACTTGAATGCCTTTAGCGGTAATGACAAATCCCAGGAATTTGCCACTGGATACACCAAGAAAGGACTTTGTGGGGTTCATTTTGAGTTGATGTTGGCGCATCAACTCGAATACTGTCTTCAAGTCTTGGATGTGATTATCCTTGAGGTGGCTTTTGACAGCAATATCGTCCATGTAACATTCCACCGTTTTGCGCAGATACTCATGGAATATGTTACTCATAGCTCGTTGATACGTAGCCCCGGCATTCTTCAATCCAAAAGGCATAACCGTATAGCAATATACCCCCAGTGGTGTACAAAAAGCAGTATGCTTTTTATCTTCAGGATTCATCTTAATTTGATTATATCCTGAAAATCCATCCATGAAAGACATGCGTTCAAAACCGTACGTATTATCTATCATGACGTCTGTAATGGGAAGAGGGAACTCATCTTTTGGGCAGGCCGTATTTAGATCTCGGAAGTCGATGCAAACACGTACTTCCCGTTTTTCTTCATAACCGGGACAACATTAGCGACCCAATCAGGATATTGTTCTTCCCGGATGAACCCACAGGCTATTAGCTTCTTGATTTCAGCTTCAATGGCATCCATCATATTCGAGCGGAACCGGCGTTGGTGTTGCTTTACAGGCTTTGAATTGGACAATATGTTGAGTTTATGGGTAGCCACTTTTGGATCAAGACCTGGCATATCCTCATAATTCCAAGCAAAGACGTCGATATATTCTTTTATCAGCTGGATCATTTCTTCTCTTTCTTCTTCGGAAAGATTGTTACTGATAAATATCGGCTTTGGTAAAAATTTATCCCCAACATTGATTTGGATAACTTTATCTTCAGTGGGTGGTTCTTGTTCGAACCGGAGTTCCCATTGTGTATCCATTTGCTGAGCCCAGGATTCATCTTCAAATGGTTCAGATTCTTGTTCCTCTGTTTTGAGGGAATCTGTCAACACCATATTTACTGATAATGCCCGTTCGAGTTTATCATCTGAATCGGAGGATGACAAATCATCTTGAGAAGAGGAGATGGTCTCCTCATTTGACTCAGGGTTGTTTGAAGTTGCAAGATGTGTGGTATACCCTAACCCAAAATGAGTTTTTTGACAGTAGGGATCACCATGCAACGGCATTCGTCTGCCTTTTCCGTAGTTGAGGCCTGGCTCCAACTTTAAGTCATAACCCATGCTTTGCATAATCTTCAAAACCTGTGGGCTATATCTGTGAACCTGCATTTTCCTAAAATCAGACTCGTGAGAATCTTCTTGTACAATCGGTCTATTCGGCATGCGACCGAAGACTATTGGATGCTGATTATTGTGAGTAGGTGGAACAACGAAGATAAAATCTTCATGCGGCCCATATGTAGTGACGATATTAGATGTTGACGCCACTTCCCACACATATGGATGATAGAAGTCTATAGCTTCCAAGAATTTTTGTGCTATAGGTTCTATATCGTTATGAGGGAAAGATTCCCGATTAGGAAATTGAGCGTCAGTATACTGGAAAAGAGAATCTTTATTATCGCCAGGAACCATGTTCCCGGTTATATTTACATCAGTCGGTTGCTTGTTGCACCTAAGGTTGGTGACCAAAGGTGGGGGCTTCTGGTTCAGAGTGATCACTAGAGGATCACTTCCTCCTTCCAATTTGGTTTTGCTCAAGTGGATAGCCATGGATTCCATGACTTTCGGACGGGTAGTCCGCCCTTTCACCTGGATTGACAAAGGTTGCTCAGCAGATGGTTCTCCTGGCTCCCGGTGGGATTCCTCCTCCGTCCTACCTGACACCTTCTTCATGTAGTCTTGGGTGTACAACATGACATCAGAATAGTAGGACTCAACCCCTTTGAACGGATTTAGATTGGCAAATTCTATTTTCGCTGTCCCTTGGACGTCTACATATTTGAAGCATTGATGTAGAGTTGAAGGAACAATATTGTGATCGTGGATCCTTGGTCTGTCCAACAGAATATTGTAAGACACCTCTGAATCAGTGACGTAGCATATAGCCACTGATCTAAGGTCACCAATATGGATCATCAAACGAATCTTCCCCAACGGTCTGCTCTTTCTGGCATTAAAGCCCACGATTATGGTGGTAGTGTAAGCCAGTTCGCTTGTAGGAATTCTCAACGGTCTTAACAGACTATGAGGGATAATGCTGATCGACGATCCCGGATCTATGTGAATCCGGTCTACCTCAACGGAGCCGACGTATCCGGTGTAATAAAGAGGCATGTCGTGTCTGTTATGTTTCAACAACATGTCCTCTTGAGTGAAAGTGATGTTAGGGACCACTTCCATCACACTATGGCATTGAGGACATGCCACAGGCTCTTTATCAGGGGATTTGAGCTGAGTCAAGCATACATCCGCTTTCATTAACGCTTCACTCAAGGCTTGACGAGTGTCTTTGGATAGCCTAAGTAGCTCAAAAATGGACAGTCTGGCTGGAGTATTAGCCAACTGAGCCAAGATGTTGAAGTTATAGGATTTCTCTAAACCTTTGTTTTGAATATTCTTCAAAGATTTATCGAAACGAACTTCTTTCTGCTTGCCTTTGTCCAGCAAAGTTGGTTTAGAAGGACCTGCCTCTGGCATAACAGGTTCAGGTTATGGATGTTTGGCAGTCGAAGTGTCTGTCGTTGCTTCCTCCTGGTTTCCTCCATAGTCTTTAAGGTAGGCTTTTCCTGACCGGGTTCCGGTTGCTAATGTCTCTTCTTCCGATGTCGGGGATACTGCAACCATATGGCATAGTTTACATCTCGAGTTCTTTTTAGACTTAGCTTTAGCAGCTTTAGTCTCTTCCTCAATTTCTGATACTAGATCAGGGTGAACCCACATGATCTCTCCATGTTTGGTAGTTAGGGGCACTAAGTCATGATTTTGACCCCCAGTAGGAGGAAGATTAACAATGTTCATCATTGCCCGTGGAAAAGATACCACACCATCCGGGACTTCTTGAGGGGGCACATTGCCAAATTGGAGTGAGATCATGTTGGCAGTGACCGTCTTTCGCTATTACGCAGAGTAATAGCCTTGGCGTCGATCAGCTCCTGGATTTTCCTTTTCAGCACATAGCATGCCTTTGTGGATGATGTATGTATCTGTGGAAAATGTAGTACTTAGGATTATTTGTACTGTCAACTTTATTTGGACACTTTACTTCGGGGAGAGTAAGCTTGCCACTTTTGACTAGACAGTCGAATATGCTCGGAATATTGTCGTCGTCAAAAGAATATTCCTCTATAGGTCTGGAAGTCCCAGGTTTCGTCTGCGTAGTCACTGGAGTATTTTGCCTAGACGTGTTGATGGCCAGAGCTTCCTTTCCTTTGGAACTACAAGTATGGTCATTATTGGAGGATGATCGCTTCCCTCGATCAGAGGTAGAGATCATGATTTCGTTGTCACGAGCCTTTCGACTGTTGTCTTCAGCGGCTACCGCTGACATGATAAACGAAGGACAATCATGGAACTGATATGGTCCCGTGAATACTGAGATCAACGGGAGAAGGTTCTTCCTGCAAATGTCCACCAAGGCAGAATCTGAAACTCCATGAGGCATCTGCAAAGTAGCCTGACAAAAATATTCAATAAAAGTACGAACGTTTTCTTTCTCCTTCTGCTTTACTTCGATAAGTGATGACATAGACATGTCTATTCCTCCTTCGTAGAATAGAGCGAAGAACAGAGTCTTGAAATCTTCAAAAGAAGTAATGCAGTTGTCCGCTAGACTACGGTACCATTGGTAGGCCACTCCAGACAGACAGCCTTTAAACACGAGTGAGAAGGGCGTCATTCCCCTTCAACAACACCGTCATCATGCTAAAGTAGTTCATGTACTGGCTTGGCGACGACTTTCTCTCAAATAATACCATAGCCTGTGGTTTGTATTTTGGTGGGAAAGAAATTTCGTCCCAGATAGCTGGGTATGGCTGGTTGATTCCCAACTTCTTGAGCTGATCCTTATGCTTCAAAGCATCAAATTGGGCTTTTAATTCCTGAACTGCCTGTATCGGATCTTCAGTTGGGAAAGGGATAGCAGAGAGGTGAGAGATCGGTTGCATTGTAACTCCCACAGGAGGTAATACATTCTCCGGGTTAAGGGGTTGAGGAGCAGCTGATTCTTGATTTTGAATAGGCTCTTGGCATGCATTGGATGGTTGCATGTCTACCCCCACCCGTAGTTGAGTCGGAGGAACAGGTGCTTGAGCTACCGCAGCTGTATGTTGAGTCACCATTATTTGATGCATACATTCCATCATGGTATGCATCTCTTTAAGCGATGCTTCTAATACAGCGATGCGTTGTTCAGTACTTCCTGATGGGGAAGTTTCTTCATGTTCATCTCCAACGGCATAAACTCCCATTTCTCTAGATGCCACCGAGGGATTAGTATAGATCTCTGTAGAGATCGAGTCTATACTTTCGACATCAGATTTAGAAAGTTGGCGACCCCCAGCGTCGGAATCAGAAGAGTATGAAGCCAATTGCCATGACCTTGAGTGGGTGTTTCGAAAAACACCTGCCTCAATATTTTTAAGGAGTCTGTCAAATCTTCTTTGGCTCAGAGTTTTAGAGAGATGACGTCTTGAACTTGACCTTCCTCTAGGAATGTGCGAAGCCATGTTTATCGATGCGAATGTCGGTTCTTCTTTCTGTAAGGGCAAAGAGTAGTTCAACCGGTCGAAAACTGACAATTTTGCCTTAGAACAGCAGTAGTTAATTACAACCTTATGACTATTACAACAATGCTCCCTAGGGGGTATAATAGACATATTAGAATATCCCCTGTCTTTGCATTTCTGGGTCAAGAAATCACGCAAATCAGGAGGATTAACAGAAGAAGAAGAGGGCTTATTTCTCTTTTTTACATCAGTAGGAACGTGGAGATTGGGAACCACAACCCTCTCTCTGCAATAAGAATACAACAGTTCCCCCATATGAGTTGCATATGATCCATCATCCTTCTGAGGAGCGTATTTTCCCGTAAAACGGGTCTTCTTTACACGGGTGGGCTTATCCTGGCGTAATCTGGAGTTTTGTACAGGTTCGTGTAAAACAGGGATAGTCCTCAAGCGGTGTCACGCCCCAGTCCCAAAATACGTAGGACCAGGAATACGTGACACGCCAGCTACGCATTCGACCAGACTCTGGTCTGACTCAAATACGTATAAGCTGTATAATATAAAGGGCACTACCTAGATATCCCATAAATATAAACCTCTATGTCTCAATCCACAATGTACAACAGTATACAAGAAAGAGCTATATGTGCTAAAGTCGGTCGCCCAATAACACACAAACTCGAAAAGACTCGAGAAAATATGAGTCTACAAAAACTAGGCTACAACAGCAGATGAATAAACAATAAGAATAAAGTAACCATAATGTCGGTGGAAATGATATGAGTACCTGGTACAATGCCTGCAAGACGTGCAACTCCATCAGCAACTCCATATGCTCCGTAATCGTCTATGCTGCAAAACTGGCAGGGAACCAGGTCCTCAGAGGGACATAATAAGGTACAGAAATATAATATGCCAAGTAGAACAGAAAGTACAAGTGCATCGACAGGGTAATTTATCATAACCAAACAAGTGAGACACAGTTTAAAGACAATGTTCGACGCGTGGGCTATCCAAAATAAAATCGTAGCTCCGGACACGGAAACACACGGGACGTACCGCAGCTCCGGGCAAGGAGCCACACGGGTGATACAACTACACTATATACAAGATCAATACGGATATAGTACATATACATATATATAAGTGCGTGCAGAGGAGCCCAAACGTCTAGTAACTGTCTTCGCCTTCCCAAGCGGTCAACGATGGTGCGCTGAACCTGAACCTCTATCTAACAGTCTCGACACACAAAAATAACTCAACAGACGCAACCCTAAGGTCGTTCCAGTCTCTGGTCATGATGTCAGTATCAGGATACAAGAATCTGGCATGATAACAGTGTATGAGTGTGTCCTGGGTGTCGATATACTCAGGTACGTACATCGAGGTGTTACAAACATCTAACATTCATTCTAAGATGTTACGACGAACGTCTGCACCCGGTTGTGATCCAGACGCGAAGTATCGATCGTAAACAAAAATACATGCACAATGTATATAAAGAAACAATAAATATCTATAATCTGAAATACAGGGTGGCAATGTACAATTGCCTGCGTCCGGCTGCTGATGATGGGGATCCGGTATAACTCCCAAGTCTGCAGGTCCCGTAGTACCTAGAGACGAGATACAAACTCAATCAATAAACTATCATGTGGCAAACAGGGGTGTGACACACGTCTAAACATAGGCTACAATCTTAGTTACCAATCACACAGACACTAATCTAGGGGGTTGACCAAGGTTAACCCAGGTAGGTTATATCTAATACAATCAATCACAGTATACTATCTTCAGGCAAGTCCTCGATCTCACTATTCATCACTATATTCAGTAGTTCAAACCATGATCAAATCCTCGGTTTCACCTCGGGTCTTTACCGACATTCTCATGTACGTTGACGTATCCCGTCCTCAAATCAATTATCAATTATTTATTAAACCCTCGAATATACAATCCTCAATATTTTACCTTAAAACTACTCCTCGATTAAATTCATTATTATTTCTCAGTCTTCAATCACTGACTAACGGTTTAATATTTTACCCTTTTCATAATCCATCACCTGCTCCACAATGTCCATCCATATTTCAATATCATAGTATTATTCGTCAATAATTTAACTCTATCATCAATGAGAAAATGCATATATTAAAACGAACACCCTAAATGTCTCATATGGCACTTAAAACCCAACCTCATTATTATCATATTTCCTACAGTCTTATTTATATATTTCATATCCTCACACATGAACACCAATGCAAATTTAAACCAAATTCAATCAATTAGCAATTCCATCAAGGTGTATTATAATATGCATTAAAACTAAAATCTGTCATGACCCGCACCCGAAAAATCGGGCATGAGTCGTGGGTACGTCCAGCCTACGCCGCAGCATCGGCGGTAGAACGCTGTCTAGGTCAACTATCTAGCTAACAATCTCACGCAATCAATATATAAACCTGTCAAGATCTCAACTCCAAACGGAGGAGCAATATCATAATGATAATCAAGTACTCAATCACGAATCTAAGTACGATAAGATAACAAAGAAGACTAACAACTCCAAAGTCTAACCAACAATAACTACTACAACAACCACAACGTCAAAAATAATACAACAATATCCAAAATAATATACAATACAAGGTCTCAAACCAAAATCAGAGACAAATCCGGTACTAAAAGCTAATAAAAACAACAACAAGGTCCTAGTGATCTCGGCTACCAACCCAGAACTCACCCCTAAACTATAGGGTCCCTGTCTGCACCATCGACAGGCTCAGGTCCATAAAACATCGAACACCACTCCTCCGGATACTCTGAAAAATATGCCCAGTCGGGACTGGAGCAAGTACATCTCTAACAACAGTTCCATTTAAATGATAAAAACTATAAAATAGTTATAGCAAGTAGCAAGAGAATGAAGCAAGTATGAAACAAAAAAATATACATGTATCACTGGTGCATAAAGGTAAAGATGCAGGAATATTAGAAATAAGATAGTAATGACTGCAAGATACAAGAAATCTACATTAAGAGTAAGTCTGTGCACATGAACGTATAGTGAGTCTAGCATAAAATACATGTAGTGAGTCAAGTCCAGAAACATGTAAGTGAGACAAACAAGAATGCAAGTGAGTCCAGACTATAAAAAATGAACTCGGTATCTCTGAAATACTTGTTTCGACATATAAACGGCTAGGGATAAGTACGGCTCACCGCACACTGGGTGCGCGGCTGCTATCATTCCAGATTAGACCAAAGGGAGTGATTCCTGATGATTCTAGATGGGAATGTTTACATGTCTACTCGAGTATTTCCCCGTCCCGACTAATATAAGTGAATCCAAGACCCGACACGTAAATCAAGTATGAGTCCAGCCTGAACATGAGTGATGCCTGTAGTAATGCCTGTAGGTGATGCCAGTAGTGATTCCAGAATAGAGACTAGAAACATAAAATATACGTGTCGCAAGTAAATAAATCCAGAAATACCAGTCAGTATCCCGTGTTGTGCCAGAATAATCATATGATTCTATACTATAAGCTGAATCATAATAATCATCAGATAATAAAAACTATCAGAGAATGTACTTGCCTGACGTCCTGAGCAACTTGCAATTTGAACCGGTGTCACAAGGACCTAATGCGAAAAGCAAGGTTAAACAGGGTTCTAATAAGTTAAACAGATATAAAATAACTAAAAATAGGCTTCTAGGATCGTTCTAGGTCAAACGGGTCAAACCGGTGAAATCTGGGTTAAAAAGTTAACTCTAGGTCCAAAAAGTCAACTCTGGGTCAAAACTAGGTCAAAAGTTGACTTTGGCGGTCAACTGAGTCAACTAAGGTCAAGTCTAGGTCAAACTAGGGTGCTTCTGAAATTCTAGGTCAAAACGAGCTCATTAGGCTAATAAACCCTCAAACTCGCCTCCTTGAGATACCGGGATACCCTCGGTATCCGATACCTCAACCTAGGCTACGCACCCCGCCTAAACCCTCTAAAACCTATGCTAGCACGCATAAATATATACGCATAAGCATATAAAAATCACTCCAATACTATTTCTAGGCTATTGCTCAAAAACTCCGCTCGAAACTCAATACCTTGGATATCTCAAGGTATTGGAATACTCTCCAAAACCCCTCTAACTATCCCTCTAGTTAGCTATCTAGGCTAATAGATATGCTCCTAGTTATAATCTATGCTAGAAAATATATATATCTATCATATATTTACATATCTAAGTACCTATGTACATATATATATAGATATCCACACACATATACACATACCCATATACCTTACCTATACATATATATATAACTATAGGTATATAGATATCTATATCTTAGATAGATATAACTATCTATCTATTCACTATCTTTCTAACTATCCATCTATCTATCTAGGTATCAATCTATCTATTTATCTAAAATTCTATCTATCTAACTACCTATTTACCTATCTATAGATATCTATCTATTCATCTATCTATCATATACCTATTTATCTATCTATGTATCTATCTAACTAATTAGCTATCTAATATCTACCTATCTATTTATCTAGCTATCTATGTATTAATCTATCTATCTATCTAGCTCTATAACTATATATCTATCTATCTTACAATCTAACTATCTATCTATTATCTATCTATCTAGTTATCTAACTATATATCTATCTATCTTTCTATTCCTCTACCTATCTATCTACTATCCATCTATCTATGCATTTCTACTGAAAGCTGCTGCTGCTCTTGCTTATCTGCTGCTGCTGCGCTACTACAAATGCTTGCTACTGCTGCTGCTACCTCAAATTGCTGCTGCTGATGTTGTGCTTCAACATGTTGCTGCTTTGCTGTTGCTGCAGTGCAGCAGCAGCTGCTGCTTCTGTACTGGCTATTCCCCCCCCTCCTTCTCACAAACACACACACACACACACACACACTCCTATATACATATATATATATCACTATATATATATACAAATATACATATATCTCTATATATATATACAACTAGATATATATATATATACACACTAATATATCTACTAACACACACATATGTATAAGTACACACACACACACACACAAACACAAGCACACACACACACACTAATACATATATAGACACGTATATATATATATATATATATATATATATATATATATATATATATATATATATATATATATATATATAAACACACATATATCTATATATATACACACTAATATATATATATATATATATATATATATATATATATATATATATATATATATATATATATATATATATATATATATACATATACACACTCACACTCAAACATATATATATACACTCACTCACACACACACACTCTCATACACCCTCACACACACACTCTCATACACTAACACACACACTCACTAATACATAACCGCACACACAAATATACATATATATATATAAATATATATACATATATACACACAAACTCAAACTTATATATATATATATATATATATATATATATATATATATATATATATATATATAAACACTCACTCACACTCACACACACTCACTACACACATACACTAGCACCAATCCACACTCACACAAGCACTCACTAACACACTCACATATACATAAAAACACACATACATATATAAATATATATATATAATCACACACACAAATATATATATACATATATATATATATATATATATATATATATATATATATATATATATATATATATATATATAAACACAACACAACGCACACAACGCCCACAACGCTCACCAACGCACGCCCAACGACCCCGACACGCACAAACACCTATAAATATATAAAATATAGCCCGAGAATTCTAGCACGTACTCCCCGATGCTAACCCAATGCGCGCACAAGCCCGAAACTAGGAAACCACACCGAAATGGCCGTTCGGTCATTTCGACGAACACGCGGTGTGCGGTTCGAAAAATCTCCTGAAACGTACACCAAACCAACTCGGAATTGGCTCAAAATTTATCCACGGGTCCTAAATGATGTCTAGGTCCTAGAAAAAATACTACCGCGTCAATTCTAGGTCCGTGGCAAAAATGCGCACGTACTTAGAACCGGCGACGAGGAAAACCCCAAATTCGCCCGAAACGCCCGTTTCTCTGCGACACGGCTTCCCGTGTCCGAACGGAAAAACGCACTCACCCTCAAGACACCCGACAATGTCTACCTAGGTCCATCTAACCTAGGGCATTATCCAAAATTGGGCCAAATTTAGATTCCACCCGAAATTGACACAAAACCTAGTGTTAAAGTCTCCAAACACTACCAAACTAGTTCCAACTTCCTCCCACGGATAGCCTAAGGGTCTAGGAAGGTTCTAAACTATTAATTACACTATATAAGAGTATTTACAAGGGATAAAATCAGGGTTTACCTCTTGGGAGTTGAAATCCCAAGCCAAAATCTCCAAAATGCTCCAAATCCACCACACCTAGTTTCCAAGCTCCCAAATCTAGCTCCAACACCAAATCTAAGCTCTACCCACCTAGGTTAGGGAAGAATGCAAGGTTAGGGTTCACAACCATGGAGAATAGAAGAAGAAAGAAGAGAAATAGGATGCTTACTTGAAGTTGGGAGGAGGAAATAAGAAGAAAGAGTGGAGAGAAGAAGAAGAATGAAGGAGAAGATGAAAATGGGGAGAGTGGGGGCTGTGGCTGCTGTTATGGTCGGGTGTGGGTAGGTAGGGGCCGGCCAAGAAATAATAAAGGGGGTTTACATGTCCAAAAGTCCAAAATGCCCTCCTAACTTGGGTTTTTGGGTTTCGGGTTCCAAAAGCACTCAAACTAACTCCAAATCTCTCCAACTAACCCACTAAAAATATAATAAATATTCTAAACACAAAAATAAGTCTCACTGGGGTGTGGGTTGGGTCGGACATGGGTCCACTAGGGTCTGACATGGGTCCAGGCTAGCCAAAATCTTAAAATAATCAATATAAAAATAATACAATCATTAATTAAATATAAATATAATTAATTATAAATAATACACAATTAACCAAATTAAAATAAAAAAAATACCCGGCTCTGGAAATGGGGTGGTGATAAAATCTCTCCTGCATATATAATCCCAAATTTCCCAATGCATATAAGTAACCTTTAACTAAAACCATTTCATTCTCAAACCCCAAACTGAATGCATATCCAGTAATTTTATTTTAAAATACTTATGTAAGTAGACCTAAACACTACCATAAACCCTAGTTACACCTCATTAAACACCAAGTCCATTAGCACTATACTAAAATTACACAAGCAAAATACACAACATATAACCCTAACTATATACACAAGACACTATATAAATCAAAATAGAGAGGGGGGAAATGGTATACCTCGTCGGCGAGGTGGTGGCCGAAGATGGAGAGGCTGGTGGTTGAGCGTGGCCGGAGGAGGGTGGTCGTGGCAGTGCTCGACTGCCGGAGGGGGAGGCTCGGGAGAGGTGGTAGCCGTGAGGAGCGGGGATCTCGGCCAGCGGGTAGAGGATGGTCGGATTGGAGAGGAAGCTGGTAGTGTAGGTGTGTGGAGGTAGCGTTTGCAAAATCCCTATTTCTAAAAACCGTATTTATTATTTTTATTAATTATTAATTTAATTATTTTTATTAACTAAACCATTACTACAACTACCAACAACCACTACCAAGCAAAAACTACCACAGCACCCTTTTTGCAATCCACCTGCTGCATTATAGCACCCCCCCCCCTTTTTAGTTGCAAATAAGCAACAAACCAAACCAATTCCACAGACCCTTAGCCATCCGCACCCTAACCCGCGAACGTGCCCAGCCTCCTTCCTCCCTTATATATATATATATATCATTATTTTAACTAAAACCCTAACCCTAGATCAATCAAATCTTCTCCTCTTCCTATCTAGACTTAAGGAGCGCCGCCACCGCAGCCGGAGAACCCCGTCAGACCGTCCAAACCAATCCTGACGACCGCGACCCCGCGCACTGCAGATTTCCGCAGCGAAGTACCTATGTTCCGGAGTTGTTTCCCGTCGCCTCGCTCAACCAAACGCCTCCCCGTCTTTACCGGTATGCTCACCCCTTAACCCTCTTCTATATCTGTATGATAGTAGACCTCGAACAACGCAAAACCATAGGCGAAAATAGAGCCAAAGTTGGCAAAAATAGACCAAATTCTGGGATCGATAAAAACTGCGGTGACCACCCATGTTTCCGAGTTTGTATCTCCCACCACAGAGATCCGAATTCGATAATTCTTTTTGGTATGCATAGACCACTTGACCTAGTTTAATTTCTTCTAAATAACCATAGATTATTAACTGCTGTAGGTAGAATTAAATTCGTTGGAAAACCCCACGAACATACTTTTTTATATTTCCAAAAGTTGTGAAACGAAATGCGCCCCGCCAAACGGGACCGCCCCGCCGTGTACCAAGTGTACCAAACGGTGCGCGCAGCGTAACCGGACACGTGAGAGTTCGCGAAAACTGATTCAAACACGTGTGCGCGCCGGAATCAGCCCGTATCCGTGGACAAACCCCGTGTCGCAACTTTTGCGAAAGTCGCGCGCATTTTGTGTACGTTTGTCAGATTTTGACGAAACCTGCACCACTGCGCTGGTCTTGTGACCCAATTTTTATGCAATTCTAAGATAGTTGACCAATTCGCCAATTGGCGGACCCCACGGTTGACTTTTGGGTAAATTTGTGTTCGATCCATCAGAATCCATATTTGGACGTACCGTTGGGTTCGTATTGACATCTAAAGTTGTTTGACCTATAATTTGTCCCATTTAGAGACTGTTATCCATGATACGCTTTTCGGTACAAAGTGGGCCACACGTGGACCCCACTTTTACCCAAAATTACCGTTTTTAGCTATTTTGCTTATTAGCTATTTTGCTATTTTGCTTATTCTGGGAACGTTGGTGATATTTATTTCAGCATCCAGAGACGTTCATTCTGAGGCCGTAGCTTCTGACTCTTGGTGTTGACATCGGGATACTATATTTTGCAGCTTTCTTGCCAGGTAAGATACCTTGCCAAATTGCTTACAATATTTTGCATACTTAGTATATTTTTGTATATTTATTGTATTTCTGTTTATTTATTGCACCTGTAGTTTCTTTCAGTCATTACTATATATTAGATATGTTGACACACACTTGACACTTAGTATCATGAGAGGATAATCATTAGACATATGGGCTTTTAACCACTCTGGTAAACCGTAGTATATAGCTCGCACTACGGGCGTGTGTCGCGCTGGTCGCTACCCCAGCAGTATATCGATTTCTGGAGTCTCGCTGGTCGCTACCCCCGCGGTATGTCGATTTCTGATGTCCACTGACGTGTGTGTGAGTTGTGAGGTAGATCGAGTAGCCTACCCTTGCCCATATATTGAAAAGTTGTCCTTATTTGCATTCATATAGATTGTCGTGTACAGCGTACTTATTTATTTTCAAACATTATGTATGTTCACTGTATTCAAATTGGCTTGCCTCTATGTATCTTGTTATGTCCCTCTGAGGACCTGGTCCCTTGCCAGGTATAGACGACCAGGAGTATCCGCAGAAGTACGGGCCTGGACCTGACGCATTACTTTCTACCGAGGAGGTCTTACCTTCTGAGCATCGTTGATCATCTAGCGATGGATTCTTTTTAGCTGATACACTTCTGTCTTCACATTATTTTATATTGGAAATTTTATACTCCTCTCTCATTTTAGCTTTGGATATAGTCTTTGGTAGTGGATTTGTCTCCACCCGACTATTATTTTGGATATTTCAGACTCCTTATTCTAGTATAGTATTTCTTTTCTATGACTTGTTGTGTGGATGAGATTAGCATATCTGTGACTTGTGTTAATATATATACCACATGTGAGTTTATATTCATATTACAGCGTACGTGTGTATTATGGTATCCATATATTGGAGTTGCCATATACATACGGCTGGCATGCTTACGTGTTTCTAGTCCTACGTATTTTGGGACTGGTGCGTGACATATTTTTGTGGTGGCCCATGCAGGTCGAGTTAGCCGTTTTGGTTACGTAACTGTACCGAGCGGGCCTACACCTAGGATTAGAATTTTAGATCTCATCCACACTTGACTATAACTTACCTTCCTTCCAACATGTCCTACTTAAGTGCTTGCATCCTGCTTGATTCACGTACTCTTCTTAATCCTTCGTCCATCTCTTGCAGAGAGATGAATTTGCATAACAGGCATGCCGCCACCGGGGATAACACGTCTTCAGGGGACGACGACCAATCACCAGGAGTGACCTCAAAGACACCTCTTCTTCCCGGACCGGATGGACTGACTAGCAATCCAATTAACCCCTTCCATGATACCTAATAGGACTTTTCCAGCTCCACTAGCATCGCAGGATGGCCAGACACAGCTGTTCCAATTCTTTCAGATGATAATACAGGAACAGAGGCAGCAAGCAGCAGAGCAGAGGCTAGAATTTCTGGCAGTACTTGAGAGAATGGCTGCACTAGCCCCTGCACCAACCCAGGCACTAGTTTCAGTACCACAAGCTCGGGTTGGTTCAGTCAAAGACTTTGTGCAGATGGCCCCTAAGCCGTATAAGGGCGATGATAGTCCAAAGAAAACCACGAACTAGATTGCCAATACCAAGAAGTTGTTAGAGTCATCACAATTACCTTCTGACCTATGGATGATAGGCATAAGGACTCAGTTAGAAGGCAACGCGCATCACTGGTGGGAATCGATGGAGCGCCAGTTGGGTATGCGTCAAATTTGGAAACAATTCTTGGAGTACTTTGAGAGAAAGTACTTTTCGGATACTGTAAGAGACGCATTATACGATCAGTTCCTCCATCTAGAGCAAGAGAACAAGATGGTTGATGAGTATGACGCAGAGTTTAGCCGCCTCAGTAAGTATGGCACAGTCCTAATACCTAATGACTTGGAGAAGGCTAAGAGGTTTCACCGCGGGCTGACTCAAGAGCTCCAACACTACACTAGCTCACAGTCCCGGATCTCTTATGCCGAGTTATTGACAGAGGCCAGGATCCAGGAGGTCATCAGCAATGGAAACAGAATTCAACAGAGAAGTCACCAAGGACCAGTAAGGATACAGCAAGGAGGACCCATTCGACACCCTTTGACACGCTAGCAACTAGATAGTGTCACACCATATCCAACCAAGGACCCCTGTACTTGTCACTTCTGTGGCAAGATAGGTCATATTCATTGAGACTGTCATCGTCAATTAGGGTTGTGCATGATATGTGGATCAAATTACCATCAAACCCGAAGATGTCCTCAGCAGAACCAGAGGTCTATGGCATTAGAATCAGGAACACCGCATACACCCTCAAGTATAGGAGACCAAAGGGACCCACCACTGCTTCTACAGTCTGCACAAAGGGAGGGGACTAGACCCCAGTTGAACAACCAAGGACAAGGCCAAGCACTCATTATGACAAGTATGGGAGAGCAGACACAGGAAGCCGTAGATACAGGTACGACTTTATAGTTATAATTGTCATTGCATACTCATAACCCCATTGTGACAAAAGATCTTAGAGTTACAAATAGATGTAGAATTATATGTATAGTAGTTTAGCAGTTATGAGGATATATTTCTATTCTACCCAGATGGCATACACGCGATGCTAATGGATGACGTGAGTAGCAGTAATAGTATTCTTCCCCTATCCTTATCTCGCCCTCTTGGGTGACTCATCTCCTCCTTTTATATTCATTCCTTATCTCGTGCTTAACTCTTCCTATCATAGTTGTATCTTTCGTGCCATTATTAATTGTTTGATTTATATCAACCTCACCCCTATTTTGTTAGTTAAAACATAAATGTGTAGTAATGCTTGATAACTAAGGATAAGTTCTTAATATGTATATGCACTATAGCAATATCTGTATTCTTTATTAGTTTAACCCTTAAGTAGCACCATGTAGCCTAATAAAAATTTGTTAGATCATTAAAATAGATCATACTCCTAATAGTTTTAGTCAAGACCTTAAGTGTTTCCCTAAAAACCTAGACTATGCCTAGGAAAGAGTTGAAGGCACTTGTTACGAACTGATGACTATGATAAATCGCTGGCGAGGTAGCGACAGTTGCATCCAGACGATTATGGTAGAGTAGTCGAATTACTTGCAGCCATACTGGCAGGTGGCGTGGCAGTATTAGACTATGATACTTGACGGTTACAGGAAAAAGTCATAGTTATGAGATTCTAGACAGGTATCCAAAGATTCTCGACCCAATAAATGTATTTGCCTTACAAACCTAGACAATAGCTTCAAAGAATATGACTACTAGTAGAATTCTTGTAAGTTTGGTAGTGTAGACGAGTTAGAGGATGATAGAATAGTGTATGGACAATAGATGAGGAAGTGTTAGAATGGCAGACCATGAGTTTTAGGAGTCCTGCTAGATATCAATGTAGTGTAATAGTTATAGTTATCATTATGAATATGGGTTAGTGTCAATTTCGAGGATAATTTTTTTGTAAGTTGGGTAGAATGTAAAACCTCTATTTCTAAAAACCGTATTTATTATTTTTATTAATTATTAATTTAATTATAGTAATTATGTGCTAATTAGGGAAATAGATTTTTAATAATTTTTATTTTAGGTGTTGGTGCACTTAGAGGATTTATGGGACCATCAGAAATTTTTTCGATTTTATTTCATGTAGGAGACCCCTTGAGCAGTTGCTAGCTTAATGGTATGTATTAATATAATTTTAGATTTTTCTATGAGTATATATATATATATATATATATATATATATATATATATAAGAAAAGAAAAGAAAAGGAAAAGAAAAGAAAAAAATAAAACAAAACTATTAAATAACTATTAACTATTAATAACTAAACCATTACTACAACTACCAACAACCACTACCAAGCAAAAACTACCACAGCACCCTTTTTGCAATCCACCTGCTGTATTATAGCAGCCCCCCCCCCCCCTTTTTAGTTGCAAATAAGCAACAAACCAAACCAATTTCACAGACCCTTAGCCATCCGTACCCTAACCCGCGAACGTGCCCAGCCTCCTTCCACCCTTATATATATATATATATATATATATATATATATTATTATTTTAACTAAAATCCTAATCCTAGATCAATCAAATCTCCTCCTCTTCCCATCTAGACTTAAGGAGCGCCGCCACCGCAGCCGGAGAACTCCGCCAGGCCATCCAAACCAATCCCGACGACCGCGATCCCGCGCACTGCAGATTTCCGCAGCGAGGTACCTGTGTTCCGGAGTTATTTTTTGTCTCCTCGCTCAACCAAACGCAACCTCGTCTTCACTGGTATGCTCACCCCTTAACCCTCTTCCATATCTGTATGATAGTAGACCTCGAACAAAGCGAAACCATAGGCAAAAATAGCGACAAAGTTGGCAGAAATAGACCGAATTCTGGGATCGCAGAAAACTGCGGTGACCACCCATGTTTCCGAGTTCGTATCTCCCACCACAGAGATCCGAATTCGATAATTCTTTTTGGTATGCGTAGACCACTTGACCTAGTTTAATTTCTGTCAAATAACCATAGATTATTAACTGTTGTAGGTAGAATTAAATTCATTGGAAAATTCCGCGAACATACTTTTCCAGATTTCTAAAAGTTGTGAAATGGAGCGCGCCCGGCCAAACGGGACCGCCCTGCCATGTACCAAGTGTACCAAATGGTGCGCGCAGCATAACCGGACACATGAGAGTTCACGAAAACTGATTCGGACGCGTGTGGCGCCGAAATCAGCCTGTATCCGCAAACAAATCCCGTGTCGCAACTTTTGCGAAAGTCGTGCGCATTTTGTGCACGTTCGTCAGATTTTGACAAAACTTGTGCCACTGGACTCGTGGTAACATGCTGGTCCTGTGACCCAATTTTCACACAATTCTGAGACAGTTGACCAAGTCGCTAATTGGCGGGCCCCACGGTTGACTTTTTTGTTGAATTTGTGTTCGGCCCATCGGAATCCATATTTGGACATACCGTTGGGTTCGTATTGATATCTAGAGTTGTTTGACCTATAATTTATCCCATTTAGAGACTGTTACCTATGACACGCTTTTCGGTGCAAAGTGGGCCACACATGGACCCTACTTTTACCCGAAATTACCGTTTTGCCCATGTGTCCAAATTGGACGAAAGGGAAGTACTTTTTAGCTATTTTGCTTATTTTGTGAACGTTGGTGATATTTATTTCAGCATCCGGAGACGTTCATTTTGAGACCGTACCTTCTGACTCTTGGTGTTGACATCGGGACACTATATTTTGCAGCTTTCTTGTCAGGCAAGATACCTTGCCAAATTGCTTACAGTATTTTGCATGCTTAGTATATTTCTGTATATTTATTGCATTTCTGTTTATTTATTGCATATGTAGTTCCTTTCAGTCATTACTATATATTAGATATGTTGACACACACTTGACACTTAGTATCATGAGAGGACAATCATTAGGCGTATGGGCTTTTAACCACTCTGGTAAACCGTAGTATATAGCTCGCACTACAGGCGTGTGTCGCGCTGGTCGCTACCCCCGTGGTATGTCAATTTCTGAAGTCTCGTTGGTCGCTACCCCCGCGGTATGTCGATTTCTGATGTCCACTGACGTGTGTGTGAGTTGTGAGGTAGATCGAGTAGCCTACCCTTACCCATACGTTGAAAAGTTGTCATTATTTGCATTCATATAGATTGTCTTGTATAGCGTACTTATTTATTTTCAAACATTATGCATGTTCACTGTATTCAAATTGGCTTGCCTCTATGTATCTTGTTATGTCCCTCTGAGGACCTGGTCCTTTGCCAGGTATAGACGACCAGGAGTATCCGCAGGAGTACGGGCCTGGACCTGACATATTACTTTCTGCCGAGGAGGTCTTACCTTCTGAGCATCGTTGATCATCTAGCGATGGATTCTTTTTAGCTGATACTGTCACTACCACATTTTAGGAAAAAGGATATTTTAGTAATTTCCTATTTAGATAAATATTGTGCATGGTAAATAATTTTTGTTGTATTATTTAATTATTGTTGGATGTTATTTAATTATTTTGGACTTATTTTAGTGGACCCAACTAGTTTAGTTTGGACCCATGGACCAACATGAATTAAATAGTTAGACTCGGCCTATTTAGAAAGCCCATGGTTAAGGAGATGGATTAAATTAATTAAGTGATTAGACTAGAAGCTTCCTTCCTTAATTATTTCTTCATGAGAGGCCCCAAGGGTTACATTGGACATTTTACAATTGCTTGGGGAAGGGGGCATGGCCGGCCTATATTAGCAGGGGGAATTTCTCTCTCCTCTCATTCTCATTCCAAATCTAGATCTAGAATTTTTTACTCCCAAATTCCCTCCATTTCCATTCCAATTCCTCACCAAATTCATTCCAAATTCTTTCTAATTCATCATTAGAAAGTTGAGAAGCAAGAATCTAGAAGGAGGAAGCAAGGATCTACAAAGAGGAGCAAGGATCTATAATTTGGAAGCAAGTTTATCTCAATTGGAGGTTTCATTGGGAATCCATCTCCCAATAGGTATAATTTAGTTTTTCCCATTAAAATAGCTTCTAAATCTGAGATTAATCATGTAAAATCAACCCATATGTATGTACTACCCATAGGACTTTGTTTTATGTTCATAGGAGACCCATGGAGAAAGTTATGGTGCTTTTTGTGTTAATTTTGTTAGAATTCCGAATTTACATTTTGTTGTGTGTGTCAATTGATCCTATAGATCAATTGGACATGTGCTTATGTGTTTGGGGCTTGTGTCGTGTCCATATTTGGGTACATGTGGTTCGTATCCCAACTATTTGGTGATACGTGTCATTTTAGGGGTTTTCCTCCGACACGGGGCTTTGTACATGTCGTATTTTGACACGGACACATAGATCTACTTTTGACACTTTAATTTATTCATAAATATTATTTTTGACATATTTATGTCCTTCGGGGTGTAATTGGTAGTGTGTTGGACTCGTGTCACATGCGTATCCTAGATCTAGTGGGATACGGTGTGATACTCTCCAATTTGGTGTGTTTATGTGTAAATCTAATTAATTATGCTTTAAATTCTTTATTTATAACTAGTAAATATATATAGATATTATATATTTATTTTAGTGTATTTATTATGGTATTTATTGTAGCATAGATCTATATATTTCTATGTGTTCTAATGTGGTGTATAAATATATGTATGTAGCTTTCTTGCATGCAAATATATATGTACTTATGTTAATAACATAAATTATACATAAATGTTTTATAAAATATATTTATGTGTTTAAATGTGTAATTATATTATTTATAATTATTATATATTTAATTGTTAATTTAATGAATGTACTTTTATGTGTGCTTCTAGCCATGTAAAATACGTACATTAATATGTGCATTGTGTTTTGTAACTAATAGTATTTAATTGTATATATATAAGTATATATATTTATCTAATTATTTTTATATATATATTTTTTGATTTATATATAGATTTATATATATATTTATATATATATTTTCTGTGTTTTTAGTGACAGTAGGATTAATGACAGAGAACTGTCATTAATTAGGCGGTTACAGCAGCAGCCGCTGTAACAGTGGCGGCGGGTTATTAATGACAGAGCCGCCACTGTCATTAATAACCCATGCAGTGGGCGGGATTCGCAGCAGCAGCGACGGACTTTTCTGTGACAGTTGAGAACTGTCACTAA
The DNA here is from genome assembly GCA_036927795.1 of Iris macrosiphon. Lineage (NCBI taxonomy): Eukaryota > Viridiplantae > Streptophyta > Magnoliopsida > Asparagales > Iridaceae > Iris > Iris macrosiphon. The sequence continues at coordinate 39,125,234 of JAYESA010000007.1, forward strand.
TAGGTGACAGCAGTGCAGTTTGCACAGCGGCTTTGGCGACGGTGGTTTCAGTGACAGTAGGAACTGTCACTGAAAGCCTATTTTATTTAATTTATATTTTAGCTCACTGTTTTCAGTGACGATTTGGCAGATTTAATTTATATATTACATATTATATTTATATATATATATATGTATATATATAGGTATTTTTGTGAGGTATAATACTAATAATAATATATTATTTTATTTGTATAAATATTGGTTTGTATATACATTATTTAGAGTGTGCATTAATTATATTATTAGTATACTTTGTGTGGGTATCAATTGGGATCTAATTTTGATTCCTAAATTGTTGTATTTTATTTCTATATTATTTATATAGATTTTTTGTGAGGTTGACCTTGGTTTGACCATGTTTGACTTTAGTTGACTTTAGAGTTGACCATAGTTGACTTTTAACTTAGAATTGATTTATTGACCTAGAAGTTGACTAGTTTGACTTATTCTCTTTCCGGGACCTTGTATTAATGTGGTATTCTATATCTAGGTCTTCGAGGCACCGAGTCAGACATTTGTGAGACTTTTTATTTGGACTTCAGGCGAGTACATTCTCTGATAGTTTCTCATTTATGATATCCTCTATGTTCGTTGTATCTAGTGTAGATATACATGTTTCTCTTGACACTATGGTTACACGGATTGGTATATCCGGATCTTGTCATGAGATATTATTCCTTGGTATATGGTGTATATGATGCAAGTATTGTTTCATTGGTTATCTTGTACATGCACAGACACCGATTTTCGGGAGGAGTCGCTCTCTTCTTGGGGAATCTAGTGCCATAGCATACCATGGTTGGATCTATTATACCAGTTGGGGGTGGGGAGTATTAGTATAGATATGTGATCAAATCTCTATTGAATAAAGTATTGGTAAGCGAATAGTGTTGATTATGCACCGCACGTATAATTAGCCAGGCCGCATTGTATCTTGCCCAAGCCGATCACATGTTAAGTTAGTACTCACACACTTAGTCATTAGTATTATTGTTTCATTGGCATATTGTTCATTATTATATTTCTTTCCAGTATTTACTTATTGTCTATATATCTCTTGTATCTATTTTGTGCATCATGTTTATCCACAGCTATTTACTGTTACATAGTTTTTATCATGGATTAGAACTGCTGTTAGAGATGTACTCTGCTCCTTTCCTGACTGGATATATTTTTCCAGATGACACTGAGGAGTACCCTACCTATTATGGACCCCAGGATATTGTGGGTTTAGATTCTGAGACCCTGGCTCAAGAGGAACTTATCCCAACTGAGACAGTTGACCCTGGAGTTGTAGCTTTGTAGTATGATAGTATTCTTTTGTACTGGATTTTTCTCCAGCTTATTTTTGTTACTCTTCAGACTCATTGATGTATTATTTTAAACTCATGAGTTATATGATGACTATTCTATTCTTATCTGATTCGTGCTCATTCTATCTTAGTTCTGTGATTAAGTATTCTATCATTATTGGTGGTTCATTACATTAGATAGACTATCTAGACAGCGTTCTACCGCCGATTCTGCGGCGTAGGCTGGGCGTTGTTTCCGACTAGTATCCTTACACCGGGTACGGGTCGTGACACATTTTTTGTGGTGGCCCATGTAGGTCTAGCTTCACAAGTATGTGATGTCATGGTAGTAAGACAACTTAGTTGTACTACTGCGAGCCTGCGATAGGACATAGGATATAGACTGAGATACTCAATCACATCTAGGAAAATTCTTTTGATTCAACTATTCTCCTTTGACATTGATACTTGAACCCTTAAACTGTCCTTTCCTTGATGTCTTACATCTTGTGCCATATTGATTCTTTCTTTCGCTTTGTCTCAGGATGTCGCCTAAGACTAGATCACAGCAGGGGAGAGCAGTTTTTGAGAGGTCTGCGACGTCCCGAGGGCTTGCACCAGTCACCTCTCCGGTGATTGGAGTGTCAACTGCTTTCGGAGGTCCACCACCTACTCAGAGGACTGTGCCAGCTGTATCTGAGGGGCCTCCACCTCCACCTCCTGTGCCAGCAGAGGCGTCACAGATGTTTACACTATTTCGTGAGATGCTCGAGGCACAGAGGGCTCAGTCAGAGGCACATCAGAGGTAGACCGACGTTCTACGGTAGGGCATCGAGAGTGCTCATCAGCTTGCTTGTGCTGTAGTTGAGAGAGGAGTTTCGATCCAGCAGCAGGTTGTTTCTCAAGTTTCTCAGCTTCGGCCAGGCAACATTCAGGACTTCAAGAAACTGGAGCCTAGGGTTTTCAAAGGGACGGAGGGCATCGTCTATGCTGATGATTGGGTCGAGGACATTGAGCATCTTATGAGGGTGTCCCGTCTTTCTGAAGATCTGAAGGTTGAGGCGGTAGGACTTCAACTGTTCGACGTCGCTCGCACTTGGTTCAGGAATGAGCCGGTTCTAGTTGACGCAGGACAATCTTGGGAGGTATTCAAGGACCTTTTCAAGAAGAAGTTTTTCGCTCGGATAGACAGGCTTGACTTGGGGAGACAATTTGAGAGTCTCATTCAGGGAAGCATGTCTGTGGAGGAATACGCTGCAGAGTTCGGTAGGTTGAGCCAATTTACAGAATACTTGGTGAGAGAGCCGAAGGTTCGAGCTATTCGTTTCCGAGAGGGTCTAAACTGGGAAGTGAAGATTCTCATTCCGTCTTTTTATGAGACATACTCGGAGATACTTACGGAGGCACGCAAGGTTGAGCGAGATCTGGGTTTGAAGACCAAGAGAGACCATGATTCTTTTCTGGGGGCCAACGGCAGTGCAGTATCTGCCAAACGTTCTCATTTCCAGTCCAGACCTTTCCAGCAACCACAGCAGAACCAAACTCCAGCTAGAGCGCCTTTTCACCAGGCACCTCAGCAGCAGAGACAGTTACAGCAAGCTCCATGCAACTTTTGCAAGAAGCCCGGCCACATCTGGGAAGTTTGCAGGAGGAGGCTAGGAGTTTGTTTGTATTGTGGTACTGAAGGGCATCAATCAAGAGAGTGTCCTCGTCGTGCAGTTCAGGGAGCAGCTCCAGCTCCGAGGACACAGACGAGACCACCTGCAGCACAGCCGAGGGGACCGCTTCCGACACAGCAACAGCGTTTTGTCCAGCATCAACAGCATGGAGGTGCTCGACAGGGACGAGCGTTTGCTATGACCGTCGAAGAGGAGGAACCCACCGGAGATGTCATCGCAGGTTCTATTCTTCTTGATTCCATTCCAGCTTTAGCTTTGTTTGATAGTGGTGCTTCCCATAGTTTTATATCTGTTTCTTTTGCTCTGAAGCATGGTTTGGTAGCTGAGTCTTTGCTTAGGACTTGCAAGATCATGACCGGGGGAGGCATTATCCTGGTTAATGATATTTGCAAGGATCGAAGAGTTACTCTGGGAGGCCGGGAGTTGAGTGCGTGTCTACTTGTAATGCCACTTCCGAGCTACGATATTGTACTTGGGATGGATTGGTTGAGTAGGCACCGTGCTAGCATAGACTGTAGAGGAGGTAGAGTTTTGTTTGGTTCACCAGGAGAGCCAGAGTTCGAGTTTGCTAGAGGAGCTGCGGAGCAGGGAGAAGGCATTATTTGTGGAGCTATGGTGGAAGACAAGGAGTTGCCGCATCCGTTGATAGCAGAATTCTTGGATGTGTTTCCTGAGGAATTGCCAGGATTGCCACCAGATCGAGATGTTGAATTTTCTATAGACTTGGTGCCAGGTGCTGAACCAATTTCACAGCATGTCTATAGAGTAAACAACAGCGAGCTGGTCGAGTTGAAGACGCAGGTGGACGAATTGCAGGATAAAGGGTTTATCAGATCGAGTTCTTCACTATGGGGAGCCCCGATATTGTTTGTACCGAAGAAGGATGGATCGGTGCGTATGTGCATTGTTTACAGGGCTTTGAATAATTTTACTATCAAGAATAAGTATCCTTTGCCACTGATTGATGATCTGTTTGATCAGTTGAGTGGTGCGAAGGTATTTTCTAAGATAGATTTAAGATCAGGCTACCATCAGGTGAAGGTGAAGTCGGAGGACATACCGAAGACTGCTTTTAGAACTCGGTATGGTCAGTACGAGTTTATGGTAATGCCGTTTGGTTTGACTAATGCACCGGCGGTATTTATGAACTTGATGAACAAGGTGTTCCACCAGTACCTTGACAAGTTTGTGGTGGTGTTCATCGACGACATACTCATATACTCGAGGACACCGGAGGAGCATGAGGAGCATTTGAGGATTGTGTTGGATGTGCTAAGGAAGGAGAAGTTGTATGGGAAGTTGTCCAAATGTGAGTTTTTCTTGGACAAGGTGGAATTCTTGGGGCATGTTGTGACTGATGATGGTATTTCAGTGGATCCGAAGAAGATTTCAGCAGTGGAATCTTGGAAGACTCCGAGTTCGGTAGCAGAGATCAGGAGTTTCTTGGGATTGGCAGGCTACTACAGGAAGTTTGTGCAAGATTTTTCGAGGATTGCCGAGCCGATGACCAAACTCACAAGGAAGGATGTGGAGTTTGTTTGGACGGAGAATTGCCAGGTTGCTTTTGAAGAGTTGAAGAAGAGGTTGACGTCTGCTCCTATTTTGACGTTGCCATCAGGGTCCGGAGGTTTCACTATTTATAGTGATGCATCGGGGAAGGGTTTAGGTTGTGTTCTTCAGCAGCATGGGAAAGTGATTGCCTATGCATCCAGGCAATTGCGTCCTCATGAAAAAAAACTATCCTACCCATGATTTGGAGTTGGCAGCCGTCATCTTCGCTCTGAAGTTGTGGAAACATTATTTGTACGGAGAGCGTGTGGAGATCTTCACAGACCACAAAAGCTTGAAGTACGTTTTCACGCAGAAGGAGTTGAACATGAGGCAGCATTGGTGGTTGGAACTGATGAAGGATTTTGATATCTCTTTACAATATCATCCTGGGAAAGCCAATATAGTTGCCGATGCTTTGAGCAGGTATCCGGTAGTTATGTTCTTAACGCAGGATCGATATTTGTTAGAGGACTTGGAGAGCTTGGGCATTAAGGTAATTATTCCTGGGTGTGCAATGCAGATGTGGGGATTACAGATACACTCAGATTTGATGGACAGGATTAAGGCAGCACAGTATGATGATGTATCTTTGAGGAGTATCAGAGCTCAGGTGAGAGCAGGATTGGAGGATGATTTCATTATTGCAGAGGATGGATCTTTGAGGCATGGAGTTAGATTGTGTGTGCCTAGTGGGGAGTTGCGAGAGGAGGTGTTGCAGGAAGCGCATCGCTCTCAGTATTCCATACATCTAGGTGCTAACAAGATGTATCGGGATATGCGAGAGAGTGTGTGGTGGTATGGCATGAAGAGGGAAGTGGCACAGTTTGTAACCAGATGCTTAGTGTGCCAGCAGGTGAAAGCCGAGAGGCAGAGGCCAGGAGGGTTACTTCAGCCATTACCCATTCCAGAGTGGAAGTGGGAACACATTACTATGGATTTTGTGTCCGGACTTCCACGATCTCCAGGAGAAAAAGACGCAATTTGGGTCATTGTTGATAGGTTGACCAAGTCGGCCCACTTTTTGCCTTTCAAGGTGGGTTTGTCTACGGAGAAGCTGGCAGAGATGTATGTGAGGCAGATCGTTAGGATACATGAAGTTTCCGTCAGCATAGTCTCAGATCGGGATAGTCGTTTCACTTCTCATTTCTGGAAGAGTTTGCAGGAGAGTTTGAGCACTCAGCTCAAGTTCAGTACTGCATATCATCCCCAGACAGATGGGCAGTCTGAGCGGACTATACAGACTCTCGAGGATATGTTGCGCACTTGTGTACTAGATTTTGGGGTTCTTGGGAGGACCATCTCCATTTGGTAGAGTTTGCTTACAACAACAGTTACCAGGCCAGTATAGAGATGTCACCTTTTGAAGCTCTATATGGTCGGAGGTGTCGTACTCCTTTGTCTTGGGACGATGTTGGAGAGAGAGTTTTGCTTGGGCCAGAGATGGTTGTAGATGCAGCAGAGAAGGTTCAGTTGATCAGAGACAGACTTCGAGTGGCGCAGGACAGACAGCGGCATTGGGCCGATAGCCATCGGAGACCTTTGGAGTTCGAGGTATAGTTTAGATTTTGTTTGTGCTTGTTCTTGTTTGTTATAGATTAAGTTCTTAAGATGGTGTTTTATTCTAGGTGGGTGGTTTGGTGTTTCTGAGAATTTCTCCGACACGAGGCACGATTCGCTTCGGTGGAGGCGGAAAGCTTAGTCCGTGATTCATCGGACCTTTCACTATTCTAGAGAGGGTCGGTGCAGTTGCTTATAGACTAGACTTGCCACCTGCATTGGAGGGAGTGCACAACGTGTTTCATGTGTCACAGTTGAGACGATACGTGGCAGATCCTAGTCATGTATTGGATCACTCAGAGATAGAGGTGGGTCCTACTCTTAGCTATCCAGAGCAGCCAGTTGAGATTCTGGATCGGAGAGAGAAGGTGCTGAGGAACCAGACTATTCCTTTGGTACGCGTCGCATGGAGGCATCACTCTCCGGGGGAGTCTACCTGGGAGAGAGAGGATGACATGCGAGAGCGTTATCCATATTTGTTTGTACCTTTAGGTATGTTATTTTCTAGTTATGTTCTGTTCATTAGTTAATTGTGATTCTTTAGTTCTGTTCTGTGATTTTTCTGGGGGTAGTTTTCATCTTTAAATTTCGAGAACGAAATTATTTTAAGGAGGGTAGACTTGTCACTACCACATTTTAGGAAAAAAGGGTATTTTAATAATTTCCTATTTAGATAAATATCGTGCATGGTAAATAATTTTTGTTGTATTATTTAATTATTATTGGATGTTATTTAATTATTTTGGACTTATTTTAGTGGACCCAACTAGTTTAGTTTGGACCCATGGACCAACATGAATTAAATAGTTAGACTCGGCCCATTTAGAAAGCCCATGGTTAAGGAGATGGATTAAATTAATTAAATGATTAGACTAGAAGCTTCCTTCCTTAATTATTTCTTCATGAGAGGTCCCAAGGGGTACATTGGACATTTTACAATTGCTTGGGGAAGGTGGCATGGCCGGCCTATATTAGGAGGGGAGAATTTCTCTCTCCTCTTATTCTCATTCCAAATCTAGATCTAGAATTTTCCACTCCCAAATTCCCTCCATTCCCATTCCAATTTCCCACCAAATTCATTCCAAATTCTTCTCAATTCACCATTAGAAAGTTGAGAAGCAAGGATCTAGAAGGAGGAAGCAAGGATCTATAATTTAGAAGCAAGTTTATCTCAATTGGAGGTTTCATTGGAAATCCATCTCCCAATAGGTATAATTCAGCTTTTTCCATTAAAATAGCTTCTAAATCTGAGATTTAATCATATAAAATTAACCCATATGTATGTACTACCCATAGGACTTTGTTTTATGTTCATAGGAGACCCATGGAGAAAGTTATGGTGCTTTTTGTGTCAATTTTGTTGGAATTCCGAATTTACATTTTGTTGTGTGTGTCAATTGATCCTATAGATCAATTGGGCATGTGCTTATGTGTTTGGGGCTTGTGTCGTGTCCATATTTGGGTACATGTGGTTCGTATCCCAACTATTTGGTGATACGTGTCATTTTGGGGGTTTCCCTCCGACACGGGGCTTTGTACATGTCGTATTTTGACACGGACACATAGATCTACTTTTGACACTTTGATTTATTCATAAATATTATTTTTGACATGTTTGTGTCCTTCGGGGTGCAATTGGTTGTGTGTTGGACTCGTGTCACATGCGTATCCTAGATCTAGTGGGATACGGTGTGATACTCTCCAATTTGGTGTGTTTATGTGTAGATCTAATTAATTATGCTTTAAATTCTTCATTTATAACTAGTAAATATATATAGATATTATATATTTATTTTAGTGTATTTATTATGGTATTTATTGTAGCATAGATCTATATATTTCTATGTGTTCTAATGTGGTGTATAAATATATGTATGTAGCTTTCTTGCATGCAAATATATATGTACTTATGTTAATAACATAAATTATACATAAATATTTTATAAAATATATTTATGTGTTTAAATGTGTAATTATATTATTTATAATTATTATATATTTAATTGTTAATTTAATGAATATACTTTTATGTGTGCTTCTAGCCATGTAAAATACGTACATTAATATGTGCATTGTGTTTTGTAACTAATAGTATTTAATTGTATATATATAAGTATATATATTTATCTAATTGTTTTTTTATATATATATTTTGATTTATATATAGATTTATATATATATTTATATATATATTTTCTGTTTTTTTAGTGATAGTAAGATTAATGACAGAGAACTGTCATTAATTAGGCGGTTACAGCAGCAGCCGTTGTAACAGTGGCGGCGGGTTATTAATGACAGAGCCGCCACTGTCATTAATAACCCATGCAGTGGACGGGATTCGCAGCAGCAGCGACGGACTTATCTGTGACAGTTGAGAACTGTCACCAATAGGTGACAGCAGTGCAGTTTGTACAGCGGCTTTGGCGACGGTGGTTTCAGTGACAGTAGGAACTGTCACTGAAAGCCTATTTTATTTAATTTGTATTTTAGCTCACTGTTTTCAGTGACAATTTGGCAGATTTAATTTATATATTATATATTATATTTGTATATATATATATGTATATATATAGGTGTTTTTGTGAGGTATAATACTAATAATAATATATTATTTTATTTGTATAAATATTGGTTTGTATATACATTATTTAGAGTGTGCATTAATTGTATTATTAGTATACTTGGTGTGGGTATCAATTGGGATCTAATTTTGATTCCTAAATTGTTGTATTTTATTTCTATATTATTTATATAGATTTCTTGTGAGGTTGACCTTGGTTTGACCATGTTTGACTTTAGTTGACTTTAGAGTTGACCATAGTTGACTTTTAACTTAGAATTGATTTATTGACATAGAAGTTGACTAGTTTGACTTGTTCTCTTTCCGGGACCTTGTATTAATGTGGTATTCCATATTTAGGTCTTCGAGGCACCGAGTCAGACATCTGTGAGACTTTTTATTTGGACTTCAGGCGAGTACATTCTCTGATAGTTTCTCATTTATGATATCCTCTATGTTCGTTGTATCTAGTGTAGATATACATGTTTCTCTTGACACTATGGTTACACAGATTGGTATATCCGGATCTCGTCATAAGATGTTATTCCTTGGTATATGGTGTATATGGTGCAAGTATTGTTTCATTGGTTATCTTGTACATGTACAGACACCAATTTTCGGGAGGAGTCGCTCTCTTCTTGGGGAATCTAGTGCCATAGCATACCGTGGTTGGATCTATTATACCAGTTGGGGGTGGGGAGTATTAGTATAGATATGTGATCAAATTTCTATTGAATAAAGTATTGGTAAGCGAATAGTGTTGATCATGCACCGCACGTATGATTAGCCAGGCCGCATTGTATCTTGCCCAAGCCGATCACATGTTAAGCTAGTACTCACACACTTAGTCATTAGTATTATTGTTTCATTGGCATATTGTTCATTATTGTATTTCTTTCCAGTATTTACTTATTGTCTATATATCTCTTGTATCTATTTTGTGCATCCTGTTTATCCACAGCTATTTACTGTTACATAGTTTTTATCATGGATTAGAACTACTGTTAGAGATGTACTCTGCTCCTTTCCTGACTGGATATATTTTTCTAGATGATACTGAGGAGTACCCTACCTATTATGGACCCCAGGATGTTGTGGGTTTAGATTCTGAGACCCTGGCTCAAGAGGGACTTATCCCAACTGAGACAGTTGACCCTGGAGTTGTAGCTTTGTAGTATGATAGTATTCTTTTGTACTGGATTTGTCTCCAGCTTATTTTTGTTACTCTTCAGACTCATTGATGTATTATTTTAAACTCATGAGTTGTATGATGACTATTCTATTCTTATCTGATTCGTGCTCATTCTATCTTAGTTCTGTGATTGAGTATTCTATCATTTTTGGTGGTTTATTATATTAGATAGACTATCTAGACAGTGTTCTACCGCCGATTCTGCGGCGTAGGGTAGGCGTTATTTCCGACTAGTATTCTTACATCGGGTACGGGTCGTGACAGATACACTTCTATCTTCACATTATTTTATATTGAGATCTTATACTCCTCTCTCATTTTAGCTTTGGATATAGTCTTTGGTAGTGGATTTGTCTCCACCCGACTATTATTTTGGATATTTCAGACTCCTTATTCTAGTATAGTATTTCTTTTCTATGACTTGTTGTGTGGATGAGATTAGCATATCTGTGACTTGTGTTAATATATATACCACATGTGAGTTTATATTCATATTATAGCGTACGTGTGTATTATGGTATCCATATATTGGACTTGCCATATACATACGACTGGCATGCTTACCTGTTCCTAGTCTTACGTATTATGGGACTGGGGCGTGACAGCATTGCTGTGAAGTCGTCGGGGAGTAGGAAAGTGGCAGCGGCTCGAGGGTGGTTCAGCGGGTGGCCGGAGGGGGATCTCGTCCAGAGAATGTGGTAGCAGTAGTGATGGTGATGTGGGGGAGTTCGCCGGAGAAGAAAGTGATGGCGGCGGTGGCATGCAGAGTTGGAAGATCGGCCGGAGAGGGATCGTAGCAGCGGGGCTTGGGCAATGCTGGAGGGAGGCGGCAACTGTCGGTTGGCCGGAGGGGGAGGCGGCACAGCGGATCATCCGTCGGTTGCAGTAGCTCGTGGGATGGTGGAGCTGTCAGCTGGCCCACCGGAGCTCTGCAGTCGGTGGCCGGTTTTGGGGTGACGTGGTGGAGTCCACTGGAGAATAGGGTGATGGTGACGGTGGCGCAGCAGCTCGGCCAGAGCAGCTCGTGGCAGCGCCGGATTGAGGTGGCTGGCCGGAAGATCGGTTCTCCAATGAAGAAGATGAGGGAGAGAAGAAGGAGAAGAAGAAAGGAAGAAGAAGAAGAAGAAGAAGAAGAAGAAGAAGAAATAAAATGTAGTTCGGTTGAATGTAAA